>JAYEPQ010000008.1:26204789-26392289 GCA_036321105.1 Dracaena cambodiana | reverse complement strand
AGATAAAGACTCATTCCAGCGTCACTTGCGTCAGCAATTGGCGCCAACCTCTTCTCTCCTTATAACCAAACTACCCTCACTTTGAGACTCTAGCTCATCGGAGAGAGAGACAATGGAGAGGGGAAGGCGAAACGAGCGAGAAGGCAGCGCTATCAAGACGACGCTCGTCGTCCTCGGCGGCCTCGCCCTCAGCTGGCTCACCATGGAGACTGCCTTCAAACCCTACCTCGATCGGGTCCGGGGCTCCATCAACCGATCCGACCCGACGCGCGACCCCGACTCCGATGGCGACGACGCGGCTGCCGAAGCTCCGAAGGGCGACTCATCCAAAGAGTCCGATTGAATATCTGCAATCGGTGAGACCTCCATTCTAATTCCGTTATTTCGTTTGGTTGTGGCTCGATTAGGTTTTAGATCTGTTGGGGTTTGTCCCCAATTACTCAATTGGATGCTTAATTGTCCCTATGCTTTCCAAGTTAGTGTAGAATTGAAGCCAAAATGATGAAAATCATGTAGAATTCGGCCGTTTCTTGTTATAGTTTACCACTTCAGTTTCTTTGAATTCTCTTTTTTGGACTGATTCTGTTATTGATTGGATTTTGTAACTGTCTTTTGTTAAACTTTCGATTGTTCCCCTTGTTTAATGATATTGAGTGGGAAGAGTACAGATTATTGGGGATAATTGAGATATCTGTGGTGAAAGAACTGCATCCTATTGAAATTGTAGTTGTTGATTTCTCATGATGAATTGGCCCTTTTGTGTGTGAAAATTCAATGAGAGGAATGAACCAGGAGTTTGGTAGCTTCATGGTTACTCCTTTAAATGTTCTAGTGGAGGGGATTGTCTGATTATGGGTTAATTTATTTGCTATTTCATTGAGTAATTAATTCTACAATAAACTCACCTTCCATCAATTTGATACAATATTATGGGGTATTGAATGTTTCAAGTATTTGGCCAAGAATTTGGTCTTGATTCTACACAAATCCTCTGATTATTTCAAGGATTTTGGCCAAGAATTCGGTCTTGATTCAAAAAAAGCCGCCGATTAATCGAGGATTTTGGCCAAGAATTTGTTCTTGATTCTACACAAATCCGCTGATTATTTCAAGGATTTTGGCCAAGAATTTGGTGCTGATGTGCAATAATTTTGGCCCAATTTGTTTTGGAAGTTTGAATTGGGAATTTGAGTCTTTTATTTTTTATTAATTAAAGAGGAGAGAGAGGGTTATTTTTCTTTTTTATTAATTAAAGTCATCATTGTCCTCAACTCTGTCTCCCCTTTCCATGATATCTTTTCAATGAACCAGTTCATGAAAAACAAGAAAAAGCTCTCTTATCGTCAAATCCTAACCTCTTTTCCCTCTTTTCCCTGAAACAAATAAAAATTTGGTGTTAAAGGATTTGGTTACTAGTATTCATGGCTATAAGTCCATTTCCCAAATTCATGAACCAATCAGCCTCTATATTTCCTTTGATTTTTTAATGCCCTGTTACGAATGCTCTCGACTTACTTTGTGCGAGTCTCTTGAAAATTGCTTGGAATTGAAGCATGGTTTATGGCCATGATTCATGATTGTGTGGAATGAAATTAGAGTGTGCTTACGCTGTTTATAAGTGGTTCATACAAAATTTAAGTTTATAGAGAAAACAAGAAGAAGTAGCTATTGGTGGCACTGTATTACAATACAGGCTTTTCCTTAAATGAAAATAAATCTGTGATACTCCCTTGTTTTGGCAATGTGAAAACAATCCTTTTTTGAATGTGTAGATGTTTCTAAAACGTTATTCTTGCTATGACCTGTTGATATAATTCTTTTTGTTTGTATTTGAAATATCTCTTGTATACCGTTTGGTCTATAATTTATTAGAGGAATTAATGAGCTCTAGAGGGTAATTTAATGGTTTATGTTACTCTTTTAAAAGTAAAGTTTATGTTAGTTTACAAAAGAATAATGACCTAAATGAATGGAAATGCAAAATTTGTAATATAAGTTTTTTAATAGCATGTAGTCTCCAGAGTTACTTGATTCAAGGGATTATCTGGCTATCTTAATCTTTGGATGCTATGTGATAGAATAATTTGATCGACATGTGTGATACATGACAAGCAAGGTAGATATTCCTCTTTGTCACTATACCAGGGTTATTAGAAGCTCCAATCGGGTTCACAGTTATTGTACTTGTAGCCATGGGATTTGTTCTAATTCGGATGATTGACATTATATGGATAGCTTATCATAAAAACTGAGCAAATTTTTGAAGAGCCTTTCGAATTTGAGAGGGGTTTCACAGCTGCTCTAGAGATAAGAAATATATGATGATGATTTATCAATCAGTTAGAGGACAAAAGGTGGCATTCTAATGCTTGTTATTTTGTTATATTAGATTTTGTTGAGAGAGATCTATTACTGTGAAGCAGAACTGTATTTTGCATAACATGAATTCATGAGTTTTAATATTTTGAGCATTGGACAAAATCTTAGGAGTAAAGGAGATGCTAGTGGAGCCAACATTACATGTATGATATATTAGGATCAATGTTTAAAATAGCGATAACGGTAACGTAATATTTTGTCACTGTTAGGTTATATCACATATAGCGTAATACATAACGTAGGTTACGCAAATTTCTATTTATTTAATAAAAACAACTAAAAAACTATATAATATAAATTTTATAAATTAAAAATGAATTATAAAAATTCTAAAAGAAGAATATAAAAACATTTTATATCCCAATATCAATTCTAAATTTCTAACAAGTTTCACAATAATTCTCATATTTATCTTCATAGATTAAATTACATTCACACTCATAATTTCAGTCATCATCTAAATAAGAAAATAAGATTATAAATTTATTTTTAATTATTATCAATATTGTAATTTATATTTTATAATACTCAATTTATCTTATTTGTAATTATTTATTTTAGTTTAGCTGAAAATCCAATTTAATCATCAAGTAAAAAAATTTCAGTAATTGGAGTGGAATTGTAATTAGTAAATAAGTTTGTAATAACAAATTAGCAGGTTAACATTACCACAAGCAATCAAATAAGCAAACAACAAGTCGTCTAGTGAAAAAACTGCAATAATTTGCTAACAATAAAAAAAATAATCTACATAAATATAAAAATTATTAAAAAAACTTTTGCAAATAATGTAACATAACATAATTTAATATAACGTAACATAAAATAATGAAAAATAATGTAAAAAATGCACCGTGATGGTGCATTGAGTTATTTTCGACTGTTAAATAACGTTGACTTTCTGTTAGGCTTCGTAACACAGTATAATGGGTTTTATAATGCGTTATTTCAATATTGATTAGGATAGTTCTCCAGAGGGAGAACCTGGTTTTGTAACTGTGCGTACAGTTACTGATACCTTCAATTGGCAGCTGACGTAATCTTGATTCTACCATTTGGGACAATTCTTCCTTTCAGATGCAGTTTTCTTTTATGGTTAGTGAAACCTTGCCTCTTGATGTTTCATTTGTAATTTATAGTTCTCTAGATCAGTAGGTTGACTGCCATGCTCTATTTATAGCAGTAGCTGACATAGAATATATCTCTTTTTAGATTAAACTGTCAATTCTTTAAAGATACTACTTTGTTTTATCTTTTACTGCTTGGCTAGTGTAAGGCAATTGAGATCCTCATGCACATGAGACAGGTAATAGAGTCGGATTAGACAAGAAATTGTATGTCCTCTAACTTTCTCGATTATTTTTCTTGTGATCTGATTACGATTGTAGAAGTGCAATTAGAATGCTAAATCTAGCCTTCTTGTTCCCAAATTTGTTGGAACTAGTGTGATGTGGTAGTTATGCTGAATTCAACTTAAGAAAATAATGTACAATTTGAATCTACAGGACATTTCCTCCTAACAAGGTTTGTCTCATAAAGATGGTTCCGAGTTAAATAGAAACCTTAACCTTGGTGGACCCTTGATTTGCAAAATAAACCTTTGGTTTGATCTATTCAACGCCCTTGTCAATTGAGGAATTTATATATGTTGATTTTAGGAGAAATTAGAATATTCAACTCTTTTCCAAGGTAGGGTGCGCACTGTTATGCAGCCCCCCTAGAATTGACCTCCCATCAAGTGGGCAGGCTTTGCTATACATAATTTGTCTTAGAAATTTGATATGATATGTAGGACACTTTTCTTAAAAGAAATTGGCCATTCCAACGCATACAAATATGCAAATCATTATTCACTTGAAAAATATATACAATGTAAAGTGTGTAATTCTTCAATTCAGAATTAAATTGTGGTTTAAAGATCCTATTACTTTTTGTAGCTTCATATTCATGTAGTCGTAACAATCTTATTTTATACACGCACACATATAGGCATATAATTAAGTAACAGTACACATAGTTCTGTCATCGAGTTTAGATTTTGGAGGGCTCGATGGGTCTAGGTATTGGAGAATTCCCATGGCTGGCACCTTGTTTTTGTGTTAGTTTCAGACAATTGCATCCATGTCATGAAATCCTAGGGAATTTGTAAAGCGGATTGGATCAAGATTTGGCTTATCAGACATAATTCATTTAAAGTAGCTACTTCTGAGAGGAATTTGCATTTCAGCTTGCAAGTTTTATCATTCAACACTGTCAGTAACCTGTCATTAAATTTTGTTAAATGCTTATTGTAAAGAAAGATAGTGACAAGAGGGATTATAGATGCTTCAAGATTTTATAGAGGTTTCTCTACCTCAGGAGTATGTCCCTACTTAGTTTCCTATTGAACTTCAATCTGCTATGATTCACTTGATTTTGGGCGCCTATCAAGTGCATGCATAACAAGAACATTTATCAATCTCTATGTAAAATATGAGATTACATTGCCTAAATCCTGTCTGCATGTGGATAGTAGGACCTCAACCAAATCTAGATGGGATTGGAGTTCTCTTATAGAACGAGACTCAATTTACGAGCTCTTAAAAGTTAGGTTAAAAAAAATTAAAATCACTATAGGAATAAAGAATTGGGCACAACCTAAGCTAAATAAGAAGGTTATTGGAATCATATGAAAGTTGTGGATCTCAAGATCAAGATCAAGAAAAATATAAACTTGAACAAGTTTGCACTTGAGAAAATTTGAAAAGTTATAATCTTTTTTCTTGTATTCTCCTAAGAAGAATGGAAGTGTAGCTAATTGTTATCTTCTAAAAAATGTGATATATGTTGGGAATAGAGAGATTAAAAAAGAATATTAGTGTAACAGTCACATGAGCTTAAAACGCCCATAATCAGGCCCAGTTGGCCTAATTGGCGATGGTTCGGTTTTGAACAGATACCACGTCTTTCTGCCCATTCATTGTTTTGAATGAGGCACTATTCAGAATAGGCGTCTCGAGCCCGTTGCCTGTTTGTGGGTCCAAGAAAATTTAAATGGCTCGGCCCATTTACATCCATGTGCCGGAAATCATTAAGGCACATCCAATGCTGTTGTGGACATGTGCCCTCATACTAATGTCCAATCAAACATGGAGCTTGCTCTTTGGTCAGACACTTGAACTTAGATGCCTGATCAAAACATGCTTGCTTTTCTCGGCAGGCATATGTGACCGAATATCCAGACCTCTGAATATTTCTCAACCATCCATATAGGTGAAATTATACTCCTATGGAAATCATATTTGTGCTCTTCGCTAAGTATGGCAAGAAGGGTGTGAGCAATTTGATATGGGGACTTTAATTTCAAACTAAATTGAAGGTTGTCATGCAATATCAAGATAATGCAATATAAGAACACTATACCTTTTCGTAGTATCGGTTCTTATGATCTTCAATGGATGTGTTGATGACTGGATCCATCAAGTGTAGTAGTATATCTCTATCTCAGACCTTGCTTTTCATTGTATAGATATGAAATTTGAAGCTTGTAGAGAACTCCATCTCCTTAATGTTTTGATAATTTAATGACTACTGAAATCTTGATAATATGCGGTCGATCCATCAATTCTCCAATTGGTAAGTGTCAGGACCCATACAATCAATAACACTCAAACAGATGTTAGTACCCCAACAAAGGATTAATAAGTTGTTAACATACATACCACACATATAGGGTCAACAAATCTTTCCTTTAGTCCGTTCAATTTCTTGTTACTAAATTGAGCGAGTTCCTGACTAGGATGATTTGAATTAGTGAGTTTTCTGACTCAACTATGTCAGTATCTATGGTGGTTTCTCTTGTTTAGCCTATTCCGTCTTCATGGAATGCCCAAATCTTTAATGAGGGATAATATTCTGGTGCAGTAAGAGATATATGGTTATATATGATGGTCTTCTTCATGTGACCAAAAGGGATAGTGGAGTTATTACATGTGTTAGATTCTCTTTAATATAATGGCCTTTTGTAACTTGAAGGGTGCCATCAGCATAGGATAGACAACAATCCTCTATCATCAGTATATTACTTCAATATTTTTACCATGTTGGCAAAGACATAACTCACAAAATTGAAAATCAGCTAAAGCATCTCTTTGTCGTGGCCTGATAGCCATGATGGTAATTATTCAGTTTCCCATTTAAAAACAAAAGCAGGTAATGCATAAATGCGGCTTCATCCAATTGATGCTTATGTCCTGGAGTATTTTTCTTGTCCTGGCTTCGAACTTTCACAATTTGAGTCCTGACATTGTAGGCTTCTCAAGGTCTTACGTAGCTTCCTTATAATACCTATTCTTAATATCATCTCATGGGCAAATAATTGGATATTTTCATTTGGTGAAGCCATTTGTTTAATGAATATGAGCTTGCCTAGTTCTCCAAACATATTATTCGACACAGCTTTAATGACGTTCTCGAACAATCCATTAAGGATAGTAATTTGGTACTTCTTTTTTTTTTTTTGGAAGGAAATGATTGTTTTTTCTATTGCTTCTATCATTCAGTTCCCCCTTTTTGTGGTTGTACAAACATTTTCTCATTAGTGAAATAGAAGAAAATTGGAAATATGCAACAAAAATAGGCCTTGTTTGGGTTTGGTTCGCTTCCATAGCTTAAAAATTATTGTCCTAAAGTTTTTCTTTGATCACTTCGATATCTAAAAATCAGTGTTTTACATATTGGATATATAGGATGCATCGATATGAAAAATTCTATATTGAATATCATATATTGTGTGATATATCATAATATTTACTAAATATTGGATGCTACGCATAAATATACATATCGCCTGCATAAGTCATATAAAACTACTTATTATGAAATAATCAGAACTAACCAATCTATTTATTATGAGTCAAGAGATACATATATTTATAAGTATCTCAACACCATACAAACAATTCAAAAGACAATATGGGACGAAATCTAAACTAAATCCAAATACAAGATATTTTATAATCTAACACTCCTTCTCAAGTTGGAGTATAAATATTACTTATACCCAACTTGTTACACAGATTAGAAAACACTCTCTCCCTCTTCAATTGTAGATGAACTTGTAGTGGATTAGCAGTAGCAGCATTAGCAGTAGTAGACAGTAGTAGTAGATGAATCACTTGAATCGTAAGAGCATACCCATATTCGAGTATCATATAAACTTCCGTTTTAGAAGCAATAATATGTAACAGATAAATTTTTTTCTTAGAAACAGTAGTAGGCAGCAGATAATTTTTTTTTTTAGAAACAGTAGTAGATAATAAATAAACTTCTTTCTTATAAGCAGTAGTAGGCAACAAATAATTTTTTTTCTTAGAAACTGTAGTAAGTAGTAAATAAACTTCTTTTTTAAAATAGTAGTAGATAAAGAAAAGAGTAAAGGATTGTATCAAGCCTAGATTACACACTTGCAGTGGAAGAGAGACCAACTAGAGTTCCTGCAGTCACGAAATAGAGAAAAAATATAAACTGAAGTAGACACGGAGTCAAATTGGCAACGGAATTGCTGAATCATAATCGAAATCGGTGTCAGTATCGAGTTGGTGATACGATTACGGAGTCAGAACCAGAATGAGATTAGTGATGCGACTGCAGAGTCGGAGCTGGAATCATAGTTGGAGTCAGAGTCAGAATTGGGGGCAAAATCGAGGGTATTTAGAGTCGGAATCGGAGTCAACTATCGATTAGAATGGTTGAGATTGACGGCTGAAATTTATTTCATAATATACTCTGATACCATTTTATAAAATAATAATAACCAATCAATTTATTTATTATGAGTATATATATATATATATATATATATATATATATATATATATATTGGTGTCTCAACACTATACAAATAATCCAACATGCATTGTGGGACTAAAATTAAACTAAATTCAAATATAAGATAGTTTTCAAATCTAACCCCCTCTCAAGTTGGAGTATATTGTACCCAACTTATTACATATATTAGAAAAAACTTTCTTCCTCCTCAGTAGCATAAATTAATTTGAAATGGATGAGCAGTAACAATAGCAATAGTAGATAATCACTTAAATTATCAGAGCACACCCGTCACCATCATGGTAGATTGTTATTCTACCATTGAAAGTTGATAGATAACAGTAGATAAACTTTTTTTTAGAAACAGTAGTAGATATATATACTTCCTTTTTAAAAACAGCAGTAAACATCAGATAAACTTCTTTCTTAGGCAGTAGACGACATATAAACTCTTTTTTAGAAGTAGTAGTGGGCAATATATAAACTTTTTTTTTAAAAGCAGTAGTAGGCAGTAGATAAACTTTTTTCTTATAAGCTATAATATGTAACAGATAAACTTCTTTCTTAAAAATAGTAGTAGGCAAATGAATGAGTAAAGGGTTGCATTAAGCATAAATTATACTCTTATAGTCGAGAAGGAACCAGCCAGAGTTTGTGCAGTTACGAAATAGAGAAGAAATATAAACTGACGCATACATGAAATTGAATTGGTGATGCGATTGCAGAGTCGAATTCGGAATCAAAGTCGACATTGGTGACACAATTGCTGAGTCGAAATTGGAATTGGATTGGTGACGCAATTCGTAGTCGAAGTCGAAATTGGAATCGATGTCAAAGTCGGAATCAGAGTAAGCTATTAATTAGGATGGTTGAGATCTATTTCGTAACGTGTTCAGATACCATGTTATGAAATAATCAGAACAATCAATCTATTTATTATGAGTAAATTGATATATATATTTATAGGTGTCTCAACACCATATAAATAATCTAACATGCAATGTGGGACTAAACCTAAATTTAACCCAAATGCAACATTGTTTTTTAGTCCAACACTCCCCACAAGTTGGAGTATATTGTACCTAACTTGTTACACTGATTAGAAAGCACTCCCCTTTTTAATAGTATAGATTAAATTGAAATAGATAAGCAGCAACAACAATAGTACTAGATGAATCACTTGAATTATCAGAGTTCATCCGTCACCACCATTGTAGGCCTTTATCCTGCCATCGAAAGTTGATAGGTTGTAGTAGAAAAACTTCTTTCTTAGAAGTAACAGTAGGCAACAAAAAAATTTTTTTTTTAGAAGTAGCAGTAAGCAACAGATAAACTTCTTTTTTAGAAGCAATAACAGATAACAAATAAATTTCTTTTTTAAAGGCAGTAGTGAACAACCAATAAATTTTTTTAGTAATAGCAGGAAACAAATAAACTTTTTCTTTAGAAGTAGTAGTTGGGAGTAGATAAAGTTCTTTTTAGAAACAGTATTAGCTAGTAGATAATCTTCATTCTTAGAAGTAGTAATAGGTAAAGAAAAGAGTAAAGGAATAAAGGGTCGAGGAGGGACCGACCAAAGTCCCTGCAGTTACAAAGCAGGAAGAAACAAAAACTGAAGCAGACGCGAAATCGAATTAGCGACACGATTGCGAAGTCAGAGTCAGAAACTAAGTCGGAATTGGAGTTGGTATCGAATTGGTAACACGATTGCAGAGTCGGAGTCGGAGGTGTCAAAAACAAAGGAGTCGAAATTAAAGTCGGCCATCAATTAGAATGATTGAGATTTTTTTTGTAACATGTCTGATACAATGTTATGAAATAATCAGAACCAACGAGTATATTTATTATAAGTCAAGATATATATATATATATATATATATATATATATATATATATATATATATATATATATATATATATATATATATATATGGGATTACTGTAGGTGAGACGCTAGCTCAGGAAAAGTTACGTGAGCTAGCGGCAAAACTGTAATGATCTAATGATTTTTCTTCAATTTTTTTTTAACAATCACTATCTCTACCTCTTTAACTTATTTCGGATTAAATTTCATAAATTTTGGATTTCATTTACCCTTTCATCAAGTGCATACAAAATGTTTTATTAATTGAAAACCGTTAATTTTGTGTTAGTTTGATGGAGGACCAAATCAAAACTAAAACCCAAGAAGTTGGGTATGAGTGAACCCTAGGGAGTCGAGATCATAATCAAAAAAAAATTTTTTTTTAAAAATTATTGGAGATAGTGATAATGAATTACAGCTCAGGTAAATTTCGTGAGCTGTCAGCTCATTTCCATCTCTCTCTCTCTCTCTCTATATATATATATATATATATATGTCTATATATATATATTTATATATATATGTCTATATATATGTCTATATATATGTATATATATGTATATATGTATATGTATGTGTAGGTATATGTATATATGTATGTGTACGAATATGTATATATGTATATATGTATATATATGTGTATATATATATGTATATATACGTATATATATATATGTATATACGTATATATGTATATATATGTATATACGTATATATGTATATATGTACGTACGTATATATATGTATATATGTACATACGTATATATATGTATATATGTACATACGTATATATCTATATATGTACATATATATAGACATATATGTACATATATATAGACATATATGTACATATACATATACATATATGTATATGTATATATGTATACATATATGTACATATACATATACATATACATATATGTACATATACATATATACATATATGTACATATGTATATGTACATGTACATATGTATATGTACATGTACATATGTATATGTACATGTACATATATGTATGTATGTGCATATATGTATGTGTGTGCATATATGTATGTGTGTGCATATATGTATGTGTGTGCATATAGATATATATATATATATATATATATATATGTATATATATATATATATACGTATATATATACGTATACATATAGATATACATATATCTGTACGTATACGTATATATATATATATATATATATATATATATATATATATATATATATATATATATATATATATATATATATATATATATATATATATATATATATATGTACGTATACATGTATGTGTGTGTGTGTGTGTGTGTGTGTATGTATGTATATGTATATGTATATGTATATGTATGTATATGTATATATATATGTATATATATATATTTTAACACCATACAAATTCAAAATAGTTTATAATCTAACACTACTTAAAACATATTTAGGGCGTTGGATATACTTACCTGAGCACCAACAGTGTCGCTACTCACCACTGCTTACAAACTCAATCAATGAAAACATGTGTACAAACTCAATCAATGAAAACATGTGAGATGAATCAAGCCAGAATCCTATCTCATGCATTATATAATTTAGATTTGGATACATTGGATTAACGGGTTGGGTAGCAAGTTTCTTTAGTTAGGAGAAGAGGTCCAATATTTGGTAGGCGAGATATTGCTCGATATATCAATGTTGAGCTGTTTTTATTGGCTGAAAACAAGATCCGGTTTTAAATGTGGGATACAATATCAGCTAAAGGTATTTTTCCGATTTTGTCTGATATACGGGTATCTTGTTGATATGTTAAATGTTGCTTTAAATTGGGGAGTAATTTGATCAATTAGGGAGTGGTTTGATCATTTGCCTTGGAATGGGGATCAGATCTATTACTAGAATTTATCAGTATTATTTTATATCTTATTTTGGACCTTCACGGAATCATCTGTTTTAGTCGTTTATTGCGCATGGAGCCCATGTAGTTATGGGCATATGTAGCCTTGTATATGACTTTTTTCTTAGAAAATTGATTAATTATTTGCCAAGTATTGAGAAACACTAGTTATGAACTTGCTTTGCAGATAATGTGTGAGTTGGTGAGTGATTCATCGGGGTCTGAACTGTAATTCAGTTTTATACTTTGTTATTATCAAACTCTAATTTTTCTATTTCCACCAAAATCTTCTCCACAAACCCTTAAATCCTTGTGTCCTGCACCAGCTTTGGTATCTGATGAATAAAGGGTTCGTCTTCCAATTTTCATCTCCAAAACCCTTAGTCTTTGCATCTTGCAGCATCTTGTCTGGTCCAATTCATGGATTTACCTGACCACTTTCCCTGTTAATATGACCCTCCATTTCCTCTAAATTTTCCTGAATCACCCGATTAGTAGGAGTAAGAGGTATCCAGAGGAACTCAAGTCCTCTCATCTTTGTGCACTGGATGCTTGCTAAGAACTCTAAGGTGGTATTTCATCTTAAGGTGTGTTTTGCTGCTTGAAGTAATTGACATAGGAAATAAAATAAGAAATAACTTCCAAAAGAAAAGTAGAATAAGATATTATTTCTTGTGTTTGTGTGCTCACTTTTGAAGGAAAAAAAATGTATTAGGAAGCGGGATGTGTATTATTTAATTAATTAATAAAATATATTTATATTATTTTATTTGTTTTTTATGTATAAAAATATAATTTTTGAATGGTAATAATGGCATGTAAATAAAGAATTATTTTGTTGGCTTGATCTCTACTTTCTAGAGCTTTTCCAAACCAAAATGAGATGAATAAAATTTTGGAAGTAAAGTGCTACATAGGCGTTAGGTCAGTATATAAGAAGTAATTTTTAACTTCTTTTTTGGCCAAATAAATACTTGAAATAGTAAAAGTAGTCATACTTCCACTACTCCTATTCTACTTCCTTACAAACAAACACACCTGTAGCCATTCATATTGCTCCAATGAGTCTCCATGAGAGAAGGAAACAACAATCAAGCAGCCCAATGAGTCTACATACTTTCTTTTTGCAGCTTGCAACCATGCGCAAAAATAAAGATGGCAAGATATGCTTTGCTACAAAGTTTCTCATAGTGCCCATGAGCTCCCGAGCGAAGGTGAGCAGTGAGGATCATTCACTGATTTATCGAACTAAAGAGGCCTAAGGTGTTCTCTCTCTTGAATTAAATCAGATCTGCTTCTATTTTTTTTTATTTTGACGTTAAATGGTGGGCTATATCCCTCCGTGTTCCATTAAAAAGATAATAACAGAATAGTCATAGTCTTAGTCCATCAATATGAAGGACCTAATAAGCTTACATGTCAAAGTATTTAACTAAAAGTACATAAAAAAGCAAACAACAAAATGAAAAAACGAAAAAGCACAACACTCCTGCAGCCAAGAGATGGATACACTACCATTCCATCACCCATCAGGCCTCCGAAATATTCCCCTACTCCTCATGTGGTGGTGTGCCCTCTATCTCGTTTCTCGAGTCGCATCTGATAGGTGGAGCCTCTCCTTATCGGACGGGATACCTGTCCAAATAATAAAATTACGAACATTAAGCCTCATGCAGTAATCCACAACATGATATTTCTCATTAAATAATCTATTATTTCTCTCTCTAGATGGTCCAACAAAATGCAACAATAACTATTCTAATCTTTCGGTTTATGTTACCCTCCATATCAAGTCTTCTCTACAGATTTACGTTTAGGTTTATGTTAATGTTCGCCCCTAACGACCTAGTACATAATTCCCACATACTTCTGAAATAAGAGCAATTAAACATAATGTGCTCGGTCGATTCCCCATCCCTTTTGCACAAAATACAAATGTTAGGACCACTCCAACCTCTATTTTGCAATTTCGGCCAGATGAGGAGAGCATCTTTGCAGACGAGCCATAGGAATAATTTAACATGTTGGGGGATTAGGTTAGAAGTTTTGAGAGCCAAAAGAGTCTTTCATTCATATCCCTTTTTTCCCATTCACCATAATTACATAGATGGCTGATATTATAGATGAAAATTACATGAAACATTATGTTATACTTCTAAAAACTATACTCAAATATTGAATGCAACTTTTGAATAACATATTTAAACTTTTGACTAGTAGAAAACTAAGGGTCATTCAAATCTTAGTAAATTGTAATCAATCAATTTTGACTATCTAGCACATTACTCAACATATTCCCCTTTAATGTGCTGCTCTTGAACTCCAAGAATCTCTCTAAAATAAATGAACTTGTCTCTTAGAAGTGGCTTTGTAAAGATGTCTGTAATTTGATCTTCACTCTTGCAAAATTTCAGCTCAACTTCTCATTCTTCAATTGCTTCTCCAATTAAATAATGCTTGATAGCAATGTGCCTTGTTCTTGAATGATGAACTGGATTTTGGCAATGTCAATGGCTAATTTATTATCACAAAACATCACAGTAGCTTTCTTTTGCTTCTCACCAATATCTTCTAGAACTCTCCTTAGCCAAATGACTTGTGAAGTTGCCAAGCTAGATGAACAATATTCAGCTTAGCTTCGGCTGATGATTGCGCCACACTTTGTTGCTTCTTTGATGCCCAAGAAAACACAGCTGAACCAAAAGTAAAACAATAACCGGAGGTACTCCTCATATCATCAAGGCATCCACCCCAATCACTATCACAAAAGCCAAACAAAGTTGCACCAACTCTCTTGCTAAATTTTAAGCCAAAATTAGTTGTTCCTTTGACATATCTAAGTACCCTTTTGGCTGCTCCAAGATGTAATTGATTTGGATTGTGCATGAATTTTGATAATAAGCTTGCAGTAAACATAATTTTGGCCTTGTAGTTATAAGATACAGCAAATTTCTAGCCAAACTTCTATACAAAGTAAGAACAACTCTCTTTTCTCCATCATCTTTAACAAGTTTCTCATTCACAACAAGTAGTGTAGGCATAGGTTTACAATCAACCATGCCAAACTTAACAAGAATATTTTCAGCATACTTCTTTTGACAAATAAACACACCATCATCTTGTTGATCTATTTCCATGGAAGGAAAATGATGTAGCAGCCCCATATCATTTATTTCATATCTTTTCATCATGTCTTTTTTAAATTCAGTAATCAATTTCTCATTGTTACCCGTATAAAGCAAATCATCAATATACAAAGCAACAATAAGAATACTTGATGTACCTTGTGTCTTCACATACAAAGTTGGCTCACTTTTACTCTTCTTGAACCCTTGCTCCAAGAAGTAAGAATCAATTTGGCTGTACAAAACCCTTGGTGCTTGCTTCAATCCATACAAAGTTTTCTTCAACTTTTACACTTTGTCTTCCTCCCCTTCTTTGACAAAGCCTTGAGGTTGTTGAACATAAATTTCTTCCTTCAATTCTCCATTCAAAAATGCTGATTTCACATCAAGTTGATAAATATTCCATTCTTTATGGGTTGCCATAGCAATAAGTATCAAACTGTGCAACCGGTGCAAAAGTCTCATTGTAGTCAATTCCGGATTGTTGAGTGAACTCTTTAGCAACAAGTCTTGCTTTCTTTCTTTGAATTGAGCTATCTGGATTCAGCTTCACCTTGTAAATCCACTTCACTCCTATGATCTCCTTGTTTTGTCGTTTCTCAACAATCTTCCAAGTCTTGTTCTTCTCAATTGCATGAATCTCATCCTCCATGGCCTTCCTCCAATCTTTTTTAGCATTTGCTTGTTCAAAATTTTCTGATTCAAAAACACAAAAAATGCACCTTGCATAAACATCATTCAAACTCTTCATCTTTTTTTGTGTTGAGGTTGGAGAACTTGTATTTGAGCTTGGTGAAGGAGGTGGGCTGCTTGGTGTGGCTGAAATTTCCTCCTCATTTGGTTCATCATCAAATAGAATAGTTCCCTTTTCAACTTTTCCATCATTCCAGTTCCATGAAGCATTTTCATCAAACAAAACATCTCGGCTAATGATTATTTTGTTAGTTTTCAAGTTATACAAACGATAGCCTTTAGAGTTTGAACTATAGCCAACAAATATACATTCTTCACTTACTTCATCAAGCTTATACTTCTTCTCCTTTGGAATTTGTGCATAGCAAACACTTCCAAAAATTTTCAAGTGATTCACCGATGGCTTCCTTCCACTCCATGCTTCAATTAGAGTTTGATTTTGTACTGCCATTGTAGGACTTCTATTCATCAAATACACGACTGTATGAACTGCTTCAGCCCAAAATTTTTTTGGTAATCCTTTGTCATGCAACATAGATTTTGCCATCTACATCACGGTTTGATTCTTCCTTTCGAATACTCCATTTTGTTGAGGTGTATAGCTAACAGTGAGCTGCCTTTCTACACCTTCATCTTCACAAAATTCCTAAAAAACATTTGAAGTATAATCCTTCCCTCTATCACTTCTCAAGGTCTTAATACAATTGCCACTTTGTTTCTCCACAAAATTTTGAAACTTCTTAGATACAGAAAAAACTTCAGATTTTTCTTTCATGAAATATACCCAAGTCATTCTTAAAAAATCGTCAATGAAAAGATAAAATACTTGTTACCTCCATGAGATGTTGTTCTCATTGGACCACAAACATCCGTATGAAGTAGCTCCAAAATAATTTTAGCTCTCCAAGCAACTCCTTTAGGAAATGGCTACCGGTGTTGTTTCCCAAGTACACATCCTTCACAAACTTCATTTTCTTGGTAGTCCATAAGCCGTTCCTTTTTGTTGAAGAACTTTAAGGCTGCAAAAATTCAAATGCCCAAGCCTTTTGTACCATAACCATGAGCTATTATTCACATGAGTCTTCATAGCTTGATCTCCACCATGGCTGAAATTTATTGGAAAACTCCTATTTCTTCTCCATTTAAATTTTCACAACAAGCCGGCTACCATCCTTTTTGTCATAAATTGAGCACTCACCATCATCAAAATTAAGTGCATATCTATGCTCAAGAAGCTGTCCAAGACTCAACAAATTTTTATCCAAGTCAGGTACACGTAAAATATTATGAATCAACTTTTTACCTCTCTTGGTTTAAACACCAATGGTTCCAAATCCTTGTGCTTGTACGACTACTCCATTTCCCATCTTCGCTTGACTTTTCACGGACTCATCCAAGTCAACAAATATGGATTTCTCCCTTGCCATGTGATTGCTACAGTTGCTATCAAGAAACCAAACCTCCTTTTTGTTTTCGGTTACCATGTGACAAGTATAGAATAAGTTACTTTTTTCTTACTTTTCTTCTGAAAATTGTGCTTGTTGGTGGTTCTTGAGTCTACAATCCTTCGCAATATTGCCAACCCGTTTGCAATTATAGCATTGTGGTTTTCCTTTGTGCCAACAATCATTCTCCACATGGTTGCTTATGCCACAAATTTTGCAAGATTGAGAATTTTCAATATTATTGGCCCTTTGAAAATTGTTTATTCCTCTACCTTGAAAGCCTCTGCCTTGTCCTCGCCCACAACCATTTATTTTACCTCTTTGTGCATCTCCACCTTTTTTTATTGTTGCTTGAGGACTACTCTTTATCATTTGTTTAGGAACTGAAATTTAGTTTTGATTGGAAGACACTTTCAATGGATTTCTCAGCATGACTAGTTATTCTTCTCTCGTGAGCCTTCAAAGATCCCATCAACTCTTGAACACTTAGTGAGGAAATATCTTTTGTCTCTTCAATTATGAACACCATAGGATCAAATTTTGGGGGTAAACTCACAAGTATCTTCTCAATAATTTTGCCATCATTGATTTGTTCACCATAAGTCTTCATCTCATTTACAATCTTGGTGATCTTTGTGTAGTAGTCTTGACACTTTCAGATTCACTCATCTTCAAGTTTTCAAGATCTCTTCTAAGAGTTTGGAGTGTGACATTCTTCACCTTGACGTTTTCTTAGAACTCTTTTTATAGAATCTCCCATGCTTCTTTAGCATGATTGGCTCCCATGATTCTTGAAAAAAATATCTGCGCTCACACCTTGTTGAATATATGAGAGTGCTTTGGCATCTTTTTTCCTACGCTCTTTGAGACTCCTTAGTTATTGATCACTAAAATCGATTGTAGATTCCTGTTCATTATATCCATCTTCTACATATTCCCACAGCTCCTTTGATTTGAAAATTGTCTTCATTTTTACGCATCAATAGAAACTGTTATACCATCATTATTTTGATTTGCCATCTCAATTTCTCCTACTTTTAGAAATGAACTAAGGCTGAATTTTTGTTGAACCTCGGTTCTGATACCAAAATTTTTGGGGGATTAGGCTAGAAGTTTTGAGAGCCAAAAGAGTCTTTCATTTATATTCCTTTTTTTCCATTCACCATAGTTATATAGATGGCTGATTTTATATATGAAAATTACATGAAATATTGTGCTAGACTTCTAGAAACTATACTCAAATATTGAATGCAACTTTTGACTAACATATTCAAACTTTTGATTAGTAGAAAACTAAGAGTCATTCAAATCTTGTTAATTGTAATCAATCATTTTTGACTAGTTAGCATATTACTTAACATAACCTTTTGGGGACATTTAGCTTTCCAAATCTATTTGTTGTTTATCGAGATGACTCCACCATTTATGAAATAGCGGTATGTGGCTTTAACTGTGAAGTTACAATTTTTCTCCCACCTCCAAATTGGTCTGTCCTCTTATAATGAAGAGGGGATCTAGTCGTTCAGAAATTGTTTAAGCATTCTTACTCTTGTAAGATCCTGTCTAGACAATACCGTCGAATTCCATATCCATCTCGAATGTCCCCAATATCGAATAACCCTTGCATTCTTGTCCCTTGCTTTCTGTAAGATATCCGAAAATAGTATCTTTAGTGGGATTTGTGAGCACCATCTATTATACTAAAAATCTATATTGTTTCCTCTTTTCAGTTTATATTTCAAACTGTAACAGATTAAATGTTTCGTCACTAACATCCTTCTCCAGAAAACTGAGGTACGAGACTTTTTTTTTGTTTCCCCAAGCATCGTACCCTCCTTCGGACCATATTTGTTGAGCAATAACTTCTAAAATGTTCCTTGTTTGTGTATAGCTAGATGCCACCACCATTTAGCCATTATGAACATATTAAATATTTTTAGCTCCACAACTCCAAGTCCCTCGGTCTCCTTTGGTCTACATATATGTCCCCATAGAAATGGATGGTATTTATTGGATGATGCATCCACTCCATTTCAGGAAAATCTCTCTCTGATCTGGTCAATTTTTTCTCTTACCCACTTTGGCACGATGAAGAAAAGACATAGTATAGCGGTAGTGAAGAAAGTACCGCATTGAGCATAACCACTTTCCTCCAATGACAAATATTTTTCTTTCCATCCCTCCAGTTTTTTCTTGAAATGATCGATAAGTGGGAACCAGTCTTGTTTCGCAAGTTTTTCTGGTTTCACCGGAATTCCCAAATATGTAATTGAAAATTGTTCCTCTTTACAATGAAATCTTCCCTGATTACTTACAACGATACATTTCTTGATTCCAAACAAACTAGTGAGCTCTTGGCAAAATTAATTCTCTAGCCTGACCATACTTCGTTGCAGCATAAGGCCCATTTGATGGTTATGACTTCTTTTATATTGCCTTGTCTAAAAATGAGCGTATCATCTACATATTGTAAGTTAACGAAGGACATGCTGAGAGCCCCCGGGAGACCTTCTATCTCCTCCTTAACCTTCAATTTCTATAGCATAAAATTTAAATCGTGTGTCACTAAGACAAACAACAACGAAGACAAAGGATCTCCTTGTCATAATTCTCTCTTCAGAATTATTTCTTTCCCAGTGTGTTATTTGTCAGTATCTGTGTTTTACCATAGCATAAGCAGCCTGCGATCCATGCTTTCCATTTTGGTCTAAACCCCCTAAGTCTAAGAGTCTTCATTAGGCATTCTAGTCCACCATGTTATAAGCCTTTTCAAAATCCTACTTCAATATGAATTCATCTATTTTGGATTTCTTACACTGGTGCATAACTTCATACATCGTGGCCACCCCTTCTAGTATGTTTCTACTAGCAATGAAATCCATTTGGAAATCCTTTACTAATAGTTTAAGTTTCGGTGTCAGTCTATTGGCCAATATCTTTGATACTATCTTAATTGTGCTATTCAGCAATGCTATTGGTCTGTAGTCATCAATCCGGGCCGAGAAACACTTCGGTATTAGAGTAATGACCGAGTAGTTTATCCTATCAAGTCTGCTTATTCCTTTGAATACCTCCTTCATTAGTCAAACTAGATCCCTCTGTATTTCCTCCCAGAAGATTTTGAAGAAAAATAGCTGGAACCCGTCAGGCTCTGGCGTCTTGTCCTGTCCCAACTCCCATACCGCTCACTTGATCTCTTCCTTCTGAAACTTCTCATCAAGATCAGAGAGTTCCACCTCATTCTCCCAGGTATTCTCTCTTAAGCGAGCTCAAAAACTATTCTTTCTACCAAACAACTTTTTAAAATGTCGGTATATGCTCCTTCAGCAATTCTCCACTAACTTGTGAATCTCCCACCCTTAGGTGATGAATCTTGTTCGTTTTATGTCGCATACTTGCCTATCTATGGAAAAAAAGCAGTGTTAACATCTACCTCCTTCAGCCACTTAGAATGTGTTCTTTATTTCCACCGCAACTCTTCCCTCCTATATATTTCCTCAATTTTCCTTCTTAGCTGTAACACTCTACTATTCTCCTCCAGAAACAATTTGCGGCTCTCTTCTAGTTTTTCCAGAATCTCCAGTTCTCTCAATATGTCCTTCTCATTCCTTCATTATTGAACCTCCGCTCCCATTTTCCTAATGCCTTCCGTAAGCGGCATAATTTAATACTTATATTTGCTGCTGCATTATTAGCTCTCGTGCGCTAAGACAAACTTTCCCTAATAAGGTCATGAACATCTCCGTATTCTAGCCACCATTTCTCAAAATGAAAACGCTTGTATGCTTTTTGTTTCTTCTCTCCCGAATCAAGCGATAATGGGATATGGTCCGAGGTCAGGTGTTGAAGCGACCGCATCTCTGCCAAAGGAAGATTGGCGTCCTAATTTTCAGAGACAAATATCCTGTCCAGTTTTTTCGTTGCTGGGTTAAACCTCATGTTCGACCATGTGAACATCCTATCCACTAAAGGCATGTCTATAAGATCCAACTGATTAATGAAGTCATTGAACTCCTCTCTGTCCTTAGATGACCTATCGTCCCCTCTCTTTTCACTAGCAAATCTAGTGATGTTAAACTCCCCCCAAAATCCATGGATCATCATAGTTATTTCTAACTTTTGTGAGTTCCTTCCAAAATTGAAAGCGTAGTCTTCTCTCTTGTGGTCCACACACGGCTGTCACTATCTGCACCCTTCCGTCTGAGATCCTTCTAATTCTAATTGATAGTGAAAACTCCAGACCAGGAATTCAAAATCTAATAATTTTTGTTGATTCCAATCAAAATCCCTTCTATTGCTCCCCTTGCATTCAAAATACAGAAGTCGAAAATTTTTCTAAAAGCGATGGATCTCAAGATTCGGGGGTCAGTGTCTGTTAGTTTTATCTCCTCCATACATATAATGTCAATCTTATTTTTGCGTATCACTTTCGCCCATTCTTCTTTTAGCTAGATTTCCCAGCCCTCTAACATTCCAAAAAAGACAATTCATCGATATCCCTAATTTCTTCTCCACAACCCCTAACAGTATTTCTACGGTATTTGGGCCCCACTCTGGTCCTCTAATGACGAAGCATCTAGATTTTTTAACAATGTGAGGTTGTGTAATTGGTCCATGCTTCCCACCCCCAAATCAATATCACATGTATGAGCTAACTCAATTAATACATTATTAGGCACACAATTGAGAATATTAAATTCTGAGATAAATGTACCTAGAGGAGAGTCTGTCTGCTCTATCTTACGCTTAGTGGCTGATGCCGCAATCTGTCTCAACTGGTGTTGTTGCGCACCTCTTTTTCCTCCAGTCGTTTGCTTCTCCTAGACGGCATTGTCAAGCTTGTCGTAATATCACTCTGGCTTGGTAGTTCCTCCACTCTGTCCTCCTTAGCCTAGCTCCCCTTCTCTTGCAGGTTCCCCCCACATTGTATGTGAGCCTCTGGTACCTCCGTCCTGTCCTACATTGTTCGTGTCCCGGGTGTCTCATTTTCTATGGTCTCCATCCCTTGCACATCACCATGCAGGGCCTTTCTTATCTCCCTAATAAGCTTTGATAATCTAGACGGTTACCTCTTCCTAACACTCGTTGTCTACCTCCTGTTTTCTTTACACATGACATTCTCGAGGAACTTAGCAATAGTGTCCCTCGTAAAGTCTTTGTCAAATCTTTTTAGTGTTGCTAGCGGACCCATGTATTCCAGATTTTTGTTGGATGATTCTTCCCCGAAGTCCAGGTGTCTTCTAGAGCTCCTCTCACCCTTCAGTCTTTTGTCCTCTTGCGGTGTAGTCAATTCAATCATAATATTATTCTGCTTCTCAAAGTTCTTTTGTGGGTCCCGTTCTCCCTCCTCATGCACATTTTTATTAGTTACAACCTCTCTCACTTCTTCCAAGTCATGAGTCCCCTCCTATCTCCTCCTTTCAATGCTATATACTTCCTTAGCTCCAGATACTTTTCCTGTCACTCCTAGGCTTTTGCTGTCACCCTCTCTCTGGTGAACTACAGACCTGTGGGTCCCACTGGTGCCGCCCCCATGAACTGCCACCTCACCTCCTAGGTGGGCCCCATTCCATCTCAACTCTGTTAAAGGGGAGAGATATCTCCATCTCCCACCTACCCCCTTCGTATCAATCTTCCTGTCCACATTAATTGCCCCTCGGGGATCACGCCTCTTCGTTCCCAAGCTCCCACCCTTTCTTTGGTAAACCAAAGACAAGTGGGCCCCACTGGGTTCGCCCCTATGAGCCGCTTCATCTTCTATGTGTGCCCTGCTTCTCTTCCGTTCCTCATGTACAGAGGAGAAAGACCTCTTTCTCTCACCTAACTCCTCCCCCCTCCTTCGTTTTGTCCCCATCAATTGCCCCTCTAGACTCTTGCCTTACCGTTCTAGTGTTTTGGCCGCCTTCCCGAAATGCGACTCTCTGATTACTCCTAAGTTCTTGGACCCTCTCCTTTTGCTACAGATCTGGTATCTTTCTGTTCACTCCCCCTTCGACAGGTAACTTCGTCGCCTTCCCCAAACAAGTAAACTCTCTTATTTCTTTAGTATCAATAAAAAGTCTCTCCTCTTCGTCCTGTCTCAAAATCCCAAAGTTGGAACCTTTTTCATTAATTATTAATGGATCCTCGTCCATCCAAATTATTTCCCCTTCAAGTGGTGTACTTGATGACTGCATTGAAAAGGTATTACTTTGACTTTCTAGTTGTAGGTATTTTTGGGCAGGGGCTCCTGCATGCCTCTCGGTGGAGGCGGGTGGCTCTCACCCAATTTTTTTCCTTTTCTAGGCTAATCTCCCTACCCACTTCGAAGGTCAACTATGTACCTTCCCAAACATCTTCTGTTTGGATTTGACTCTTGTCCTGTAGTCCCATGCTCCGGTTGACTGGCAATAGCGCCGTTGTGTTCCCTTGCTCCATCTTCCTGTCAACTCTTTTCTATGTATAACTTCGCCGATTGCCGACAAGGAGGCTAACTATCCCAGTCGACGGCTGATCTGAATTGATCTTACCGGTGATCGGAATGCCCTCAAGACCCACTAATGAATTCGTGCGATAATTTTGAACTATTTTGAGTTTGATTGAACAGAGCCGATCTCCCATAACCGCACCGATTTGCTGTGTAATCGCGACGAGGTTATCACATCCCACCTTGACTCTAGCGCAATCCAATTTGATTTTTTGGTGGGTATCCTTATGAATGTCTATGATATGTGTGAGTTTGACCATTAATTTACAGATATCCACTCTATTCCAGTGGTTTATTGGTAAACCTCTGATTTCCATCCACGTCACGACCGGGAAAGAATAAAATTGACTCTTTTCTTCTCCCGTCCATCTGCACACCCTGAAACCTGCCTTATACTCCCTGCATGAGATTGAAATCTTACTTGCTACTTGCTGCTAGTGATAACACCTCTCCATGAGGAAATATGTCAAAAGTTTATTTCCATTGTCATGAAATATCCATTTGTACTCAGTAGAGTCCCTTGACAGTGTCGCCAATCCCTCCCTCATGTCCTCCATTGAAGGATTTATATGCCCTAGATATAGTACCCCTAGAGTTTTGGATAGTCGATGTTGCTCATTCCTTGCATGGTCTGAGGTCGGAATAAATGTTGCAGGCTTTGTTCGTGATGGAAGAGCTAGAGCTCCCACGTCCAGGTTGATGTCCGACTTTCTTGATAAGTTTGTGCTTGGGTTCTTTAGGACCATTCCTTGCCGCATAGTAGCCTGCGAGGGAAGCGCCATGTGCTTGAGTGTAAACTTTGGCTTCTCCTTTTTCTCTGGAGCAATGGGGTATTATCCAATTTTGTGGTCCAGTCCCTTACAGAACCTGCAACGGATGAATGGGTATTCGTCCTTGAAGTGTCCCTTCTTGCCACAAATCTAGCATGTTTCTGGGCTTTCCGGTAGTGGTCTTCGCACTGGTAAGAATTTCCTCTTCCTGTTCCCTTCCGTATTTGTGGCTACTGTATTCGCCATCCTTTCCTTCTTGATGGTCGTCCTGGATTTGACTGACTTCCATGCCTCCTCCTTGGGGAACTTGTTTGCTGCTCCTCCAGCCACTTCTTTGGCTGCTGCCAGCATTGTCAGAATCTCTTCTCCAATATAGGTTGCAACATATTTAATTGGGATTGCTGTCCCCCTGTGATCATCTGTTCCGCCCTCTGGCGATCCCTTTACCACTTCCGACCAACTTCTTCTACTGTATTTGGGATTTTTATCATCCTTGTCGCTATTCTCCTCCTTATTTTTTTCTCTTCCCAGCCAATTCCACCCGAAATCCATCACCAGATGGTGAGTGGTCGTAGGTCGAAACAACGGCCTCCTTCCTTGCCTCCAGTGATAGTAAGCGACCGATGATGAAACTATAATATGAGATTATTCGGTTCTTCTCCAAAAAATTCTCCTCTCCTCTCTCTCTCTCTCTCTCTCTCTTCCTTTGCCAGAATCCTTGCGGGAGAAAGCTTCTTTACCTGGCCGGAAATCGCCTCGAGAGAGAGCCCTCTTGGCAGAAGTTTTCTTCTTATATATTGATCCTCTTCTATTTTTATTGCACCACCAGTTCCCTTTCACTCTGATTGTTTCTCACCAATGATCTCTACTTACATGAAGATGATTCCCTGTGATTTTCGAGTGTTTTGAATTCATCCAGATTGATGTCCTCCTTTCTATGTTATACTGACATTTCAAAGGAGCTGTACTCATTTCAGAATTGCATCTGATACTTGACCTGATATGTACTACGTCTTAGACGCTCTTTTAATTATCCAAAAATTTGCTATGCACACACAATGTATCAAAGACATATTGTAAATGCATTTGAAACTGAAACATAAAAATCAAGTGGATAATTGATGAGTTAACAATTCTTTTTTTATTTAAAGATGCATGCATTTATACAATTTCGCTAGCTTTTATAAGATTATGTTTGTGCAAGAAATTGTTAACTTAAACAACTAGAACACTTTATATATATCCGGCGTATTGAACATTATCACACATACACATGCTTCATGCTTTTAAAAATGACATGTCCACAGCACGTGGTCATCCTAGATTTTTTGGATGTGCTCAATTCGTGTGATTTGGATGTGTCTAATTTTTGGATGTGACATTATATTTATGCAATTGCTATATCCATGCTGTACATGTTTCCTTTTTAAAGTTGAACAAGTTCATATCCATATAGTATCGTACCAGTATCCTATGTATAATTTTTTCTCATGCTTACCAACATATTTACTTTCTATAATCCAGAGAGGCAGTTTAGGCTAGCGTCTAGGTCCTAGGTGCCTATTTAGGCTGCGTAAGGTCTAGAAGGCTGCCCCGTGTAAGCGGCCGCATAGGCATCCACCTAGCTTGCTTTTTCACAAAACTCATAATTTTGATACTGTTAATGATCTTTTTCGTGCGCATAAACTGCCAAAAATCCCCTTTGGCTAATTTTTTAACTGTTTCCTGAGCCTCCAAACTTTTCATCTTTGTTACTATTGCTTCGGTCTAGATTGATAAGCACTACAAATACTACCACAACCCTCTTTGAGAAGCCAAGCCTTCTGAAGCTTAGAAGTTGAGCTTTTGATTTGTTTCCTGCTGTTCCCATTGGAGAGGAGAACCAGGGTGTGGTCTGAAGTAGGTTTCTGAATGGAATTTACAAAAGCCAGCCAGCAATGGATTTCTAATTCAAGGAGACCAACACCCCTTCTAGTTCTAGCTAGCTATATTAACCATTCATTTGAGCACATTAATGTTGACTAAAACTTATTCGTCATAGGAATTATTTTCTTGATCCTACCGTGACTACCCATGCCTCTTTATTCTTTTACTGAAACAGGTGATATAAACGTTTCTTGTCCGAGTTGTCCCGTTTGATCTGCATGGAATAAGGGCTTCACAGGCTTGGCTTGTCTATTCTTTCACGAGTGCCAACAATTTAGAATATGACCAGATCATTAGGCTCTTAAGGAGCGTCATAGGCCTTTGGATTTTGATTCTAAAAAAAATTCCATGATGTAGATTCATGATCTTAGTTCAATTCAAATAACTAAACATTTCCCTTTGATAATCTTTTATTAAGTTTGTTCTTTTCTGTCTAGAAGTGTTGCAGCCACTTTCGATGGACTTAAATTGTATAACCACTTATTTTGTACCTGGCTTTATAGCCAGGAAATTGGCATGTCGTCTGAAGGTTGAACTAAAATTGACGTTGGTCATTTAAATTTAGATTATGCTCCATATTTTTGAAAAGGCTTAGTGATTAATATTAGGTGATTGACAGACATTTTTAATAATATTTGACAAACTAAAAATATGCCAAATGAGTGGGAGATTGTGCTTTATATATATATTTTTTAAAAAGGCTTAATCTTAATATGAGATGACTCACACTCATTTCTAACAAAACTAGATTTGAAAAACTAAAAAGATACCAAATGGGTGGAAAAAGAGTACCCTAATATCTCTGTATAAAAATAAAAGTGATATTGGGAGTAGTTCCAACTACTATGAAATAAAATTCATGCATTATACCATGAAACTTTTGAGAAGAGTAATTAAACACAAGTTTAGGAAGAATGTTAAGATATCTGATAACCAATTTGGATTTATACTGAAGCGATCGATGACTGAGTTATTCATTTGTCTCATCAAATTATAGATAATTTCAAGAGAGAAATAGAGATTTGCATGTAGTTTTTATTGATTTAGAAAGAAATTATGATAGGATACCGAGAGAAGTACTATGGTGGACATGGATGAAAAGAAGTCCCATTTATATATATCGAGATAATCTAAGTCATGTATGATGGTGTAGTGACAAATTTGTCGTGGTCTAACATGTAATTTTTCAATCACAATTGGATTGTAACAAGATCTGAATTCAGTCTACTCCTATTTGCCATAATAATGGATGAGCTTAATAAAACTATTTAGAATGTGATATCTCGGTATATATTATTTGCTGATGATATTGTCGTAGCTGATGAGATGAAAACAATGGTAAATACCAAATTGGAGCTATCGAGGCAAATTTTAGAATCTCGTGATTTTAAGTAGGTCCAAAACAAAGTATATGAATTAAAAATTTTCTCAAAGAAGGATTGGACACTACAATATTGTGGCAATGGTCTATTAAGAGATATCAATAAGTAATCAGTTTAGGCACCTGGATTCTATTATTCAAAAATATGGGAAGATTAATAATGATGTCAACTACATGATCCACGTTGATTGGTTGAAGTAGAGGACTGCAATGGGAATTATGCATATGTAAACATTATGTTAAAGTTGAAGAATGCTCTAGCAAATTGTTTCTAGGCCGATTTTGTTATACAACAACTAAGCCTTTTATCCCAAGTATTTGGGGTAGGCTACATGAACCAAAAAAAGAATCACGCCGGATCGATCACTTTGATATTCCTTCTCCATTCATTTCTATCAAGTAATATCTTCTTATTTAAACCTCTAAACTCCATATCTTTGCGTATCACCTCCATCCATATTTTCTTCGGTCTTTCCTTCGTTCTTTTAACTTGTCCTACATTGATAAACTCCCCTTTTCGAACTGGTACACTTGTAAGTCTACGTTGCACATGACCAAACCATCATAAGAGAGTTTCTCGCATCTTCTCATCGATAGAAGTTACACCTATCTTAGCACGAATATCTTCATTTCTCACTTTATCTCTCCTAGTGTTGCCGCACATCCAATGGAGCATGCGCATCTCTGCTACACTTATCTTCTGTGAATGACGTTTCTTTATAGCCCGATATTCGGTGCCATATAATAAAGTTGGCCTAATAGCAGTATTATAAAACTTTCTTTTCAATCTTAACGAAATATTTCGGTCGCATAAAACTCCCGTTGCATGATATAGATTATTGGACTTTAAAGAAATATCTTGTGCAGAAATTGAGTGTAGCAAAGATGAGTATAGAAGAGATGGACATGTTTCATCGGACGTGTGGTAACACTAAAAGAGATAAGGTCAGAAATTAGTATATTTTTTTAAGATAGGCGCATCTCACATAGGAGAGAGGATACAAGAAAACTGTCTATACTAGTGTGGTTATGTGCAATGCGGACTTCTAGATGCACTAGTACGGTGAATGGAATTTTCCAATATAGGGTTAGTTAGAGTGAAGGGACAATTGAAGAATATATGGATGGTGACGATATGAAAAGATATGAATACTAAAAACATTAATAATGTAATATTGCTGAGTAGGAATGAGTAAAAAAGGATGATCCATGTGTTCGTTCGGCATAATTTTCTTTTTGATTCATAAGGCCTATCCCAAATACATGGGATAAGTGGTTTAGTTGTTGCTGCTCAGTGACTAATATGAAGTCTTTAGTGTCCTCAGGCACACGGAACTAACTGCATATTGATCATACAACTAAAGTTTATAATGCATGTTATATCAATAATATTATTTTGTTTACTCAAATTAACAGAAACTAGAAAATGCAGGCTTACCAAATTATCCTTTGCTCGCGTTTTCTCACTATATGAAGATAACTTAAGGAAGTATATTTAGGTCTGAATCTCAATCAATGTTGCGTCGACAAGGCAACACTGCTATATTATGCTGGGACGTTGCAAATCAATGTTCTAAAATACATTTTAATTATGCGAGCGGTTCGAGAGTGCACAATACTTAATGTTTTATTATATATTAATATAATAATACTTAAACATGCATATGTTTAGTGCTATAAAATAAAATAAAAAATTAGGAAAAGGCATTTTAATTTGTCAGCTTTACTTTACAATAAGCCAGTAACAATACTTAAAATAATTTTATACTCAATCTCAAATCAAAATTCACTTGAGATCTCCAATTCTCCTATCTTAATTTCTATTTCTGATCAAAATCTCAAACATAATATGAGATAATAGTTCAGTTTCAGTAGTGAGAGATAAGTAGGAGATCGGGTGGCTGAGGATTTAGGAGAGTCCATGAATGCGAGGGACTGAGAAGAGAGTTTGTGAGAGGGAGGAGCTGAGGAGAGTGATTCGACGAGAGTGAGAGGCAAAGGAGACAGAGTCGGCAAGAGGGGAAACTGAGGAGAGAAGACTATAGAGAAGATGACTTGTTGAAAAATCTTAGTGATAACGAGAGCGAGTCTCGACGAGAGTGAGAGAAGCGTCAGAGGCAGCGAGAGATGAGTCTGATTGATGAATCGAGAAAGGAAGAGAGAAAAGTTTGTTAGGAGTTGAGAATGCATATGAGATAGAGAAAATTGGATAAAATTGCAACTCCCGTAATCCTAAAAGGGTAATGAGTATCGGATATTGGGTGCTTTATATTTTGAAACCCAAAAATCCATCAATAGATTAAATATAGGGAGTTTCCAAAGGAGCACACCATTTTTCCTAGTGAGCCTAGATTTTCTAGTAAGCCCACATACACTTTACAAAAGGGAGTATTTTCTTAGTGAGCACACTAAATATACCCAAAATACCCTCTCTCCCATATTTATCATCCTTCTCCCTCTTCTCTCCCATTGTTCTCCCTAACCGTCCAAACCCACAAAAACCCTAAGTTCTTCCTTCCCCTCCCACTTCCGCTAATCCTCTCTTTCCCCTTCTCTACCTCCTCCTCCTCCAAATCTCCCTCTCTCTCTCTCTCTCTCTCTCTCTCTCTCTCTCTCTCTCTCTCGTTGTTAAAGCCGGGGCCGCTGACCTCGAGCCGCCGCCGATCTCGCGCCGCCGCCACCACCGATCTCACCCATCACTGTCGCCGTTCTCCCGCCGCCGCCGCTTCTTGGATCGAGATGGGTGAAATTTCCTAATCTAGTAATTTTTTTTTAATTTTAATTTTTTTTATTTTTGGATCAAACACTCTTCAATATTTGGGTTTGATGATTTTGTTGGGTTGGTGAGGAGGAAGAGGGGAGGAGATAGCAAATTTGGTGGTAGCAATTTTTTGTTAATTTTTTTTAATATTTTGATTATAATTATAAGAAAAAAAATATTGTAATTCTAGTTATAAAATATGCGAAATTTAATTAATTTTCCAATCATGGACGTTAATATTAAATTTTATTAGTTAATTTTGAAGTTTGATAGCATTGTCCTAATGGTTGATTAAGTAGCAAAAGAAGGTTTCAGTATCTTTAAACTTTAATATTACACTATCTTGCAGCAAAAAAAATAGAGAAAATATTATATTTGTAGCAAATTTAACTTTGTAACTACTTACTTACACATAGAGAAGTTATTGTTCTGATAAATAATATTTATAAATGAAATATCTTTGTATTCCATAGATGGATCCGGCAAAATATTCTCGTGTACGACCAACTGCCTCATTAAGGAGGAAGAAAGCAGCATCTCGACCACCAATCTGTCGCCTGATACAAGAGAGAGAAATTGAAGTTGTTGTAAATCCTGAATTAAATATAGAAACTCCTAATTTGATAAGATATGATAGTACAAGACAAGCGGAAGAGAATAATGATGCAGGAGACTCTCAAGATGATCTTCAAGATGATTTTCAAAGGTCAATTTATTGAGGTCCAGTTGATTTATCATTATTGAAGAGTTTCAAGACACACGTTGCTTTCTTCGTCTTAAAAGATGAGGTAATTATTTCTCCTAAAAAACCATAAATCAATTATTGTGTGTGTGCATTGACTATATTATATATACAGGAACGAGATCCACTACGATGTATTAGTCACATGAGAAAAATAAGTGCATGGTCATTGACGACACCGCAGCCAAACACCTGATTCATGGAATTAATACCTGGGTCTTTATTATATCCATTGGTTATATACTCCTACCAATACATTAGCGCTGTTGAGGTTAACGCATTTGTTGAGAGATGGCATCCCAAAATAAACACATTTCATATGCTGTTTGGTGAGATAATGATTACGTTGGATGATGTTTCTTGCTTGCTTGGCTTGCCTGTAGCAGGAAAATCCGTGTGCCAACAAAAATCAACAGTGTCACGTGAAGCTGCTGACACAATTACTCATTCCTTGGGTGTCAGTTATTCTGAAGCATGGAATGAGCTTAATACGAAAGGCGGTGTATCAGTTCGACTGGATTGATTAAGAGAAAATTTTTGTGGGGTAGTTAACACCGACACCGAACATAGGATTCGGTGTATTGCAAGGGCATATTTACTGTATCTTTTTGGTTGCACGCTCTTTGCGAACAAGAGCTGTACGAGAGTGTCTATTGATTACTTACCATTGCTTCATGACCTCGAAGATGTTCATACGCTGGGGCTCTTGCATGGTTATATAGGCAGCTTGGACTTGCTTCTTGAGCTAACGTTGCTCAGATTACCGAGTATCTCACATTACTACAGGCTTGGATTTTTTCTCATTTTTCTACCTTTATGCCAGTGTCGAACCGATCCCTTATCGACTGTGAACCACTTGCTTGTAATTGGTTGAGCAGACGGGATCACAATGTCTCTCAATCACATGTATAGTCTATTCGGTCCAGTCTAGATAAACTCACCGGCAACCAGATAACATGTTGCGCTATTTATGTACTTATTTAATTTGCGAGTTACATGTTTTTTTCTTATGTAGTTCTGTGTGCTTAACAAACTTGCAGGTAGTTTGGGATCCATATAGGAATTATACAGAAATCTATTCTTTCAGAGAAATTACTTTTTATATGGGTATGTTGAAGATGTGCAGCGTGATTGAGCCTTACCACCCGGTGCGTGTGCTAAGGCAATTTGGTCGCAAACAGTACATTCCGCCTCCACCATTCTCACCGTTACGTGAAGTTAGGAGTGTAACAGCCAATAGCTACGTGGTAAAGTACAGTCACATTGAGGAGATGTTGATTAATTGGCTAGATCACATACTGCATTAAGAGCACCGTGGGTCTATTGCTAACCACCCATCGGATTGCACGACAGATTATATTCCGTGGCTATCTAAAGTTTCACAGCATTTTTTTGGAGCAGCACCAGATGAACCCCATGTAGAGAAAGAAAGTCAATCAACCCTCCCAGATATACTGGATGAGATAATCTCCATATATATTTTTTATTTTATGTCCCATATAGTACCAAATTTAATTGATGCCTTTATTTTTTTCTGAATAAATCTGCAGAGATATACACATGCAGTAACTATAATAGATCCATTACTTGCGCAAGGGGAGAAGGTATTCAAGAAGCGGCATGGGATGTTATTTAGTGCACTTGCGAAAATTAAAGCCGTGCTAACTAGTTGCACTAAACCAGAAGAACAACCAGAGAAACAAATAGAGGAGCAAGCAAAAGAACAAGCCACTCTTGATGCACCCGATACAACGATAATAACTCGAATCAGACGTCAACGTCAGCCCCCGAGGAAGACACGGAGATAGTGATTAGTTTATATTCTAGGTGCGTTGATATCTCAAAAACTGTAGTAGACCCCGTCAATTAAATGTTCGACTATTATCATGTATAGTTATGGATATTGAAAGAAAGTCGAAGATGATGAGTGACAGTATTTTGTGTCAAACTTTTTAATATTTTGATGAATGTTTGCTTTTTGTTTGTAATCAATCAAAATATTCTACAGTTAGATGTCCAGAGCTTATTATGTATATTTGTATGTAATGCAATCGAATTGATTACTATATTTGGATGTCCAGCGCTTAATATTTATGTTTGTCCTGCAATTGAATTCATAATTTTTTATTATAACATTTAATTATTTGATTAAGAATAAATACTGATATGGAGTTGGTATCAGGCGTCCGGACTGCAGACCTGGACAGGGAGTCCCTGTCCGGACTGGCAGTCCGGACAGAGAGATCTTGTCCAGACTGGCAGTCCGGACAGAGAGACTCAATTTTTTAAAGCTATTGGGAAGGGGTGTGCAACATTTGTATTAATCGATTCAACTTTGGTTTACCAGATAATATATATTCAAAATTACACCTGTCCGGATTACATTAATCTAAACATTAGACTATTTACAAACATTAGACTATCTACAATATTACACAATATTGATGACAACTTATATATACAACAAAATTACTCCAAAATGGAACTTATACGCAGGCTGCCTATTTTGATTACAACTCAATAATATCTTGTGTAGCAACCGAAGATGGCACAATCTCCTTGAACTGTTTAATCCGATGTAAGTACGGTACCTCCCATCCTTGAGCAATGGGATCACGGTGTCATTGCCAATTCAAAGCAATGTGAGGGATGGGATGAAGTTCAGTTAGTGTGACCTAATAGTAACAACAAAGTATATAAATAAGCTTAAGTGTTGATTTCACCCTTTTAGTTTTAAAACGATAAATTGTGCTTACAGGTACAAAATGACAGTACGCAAGCAATGTGAGGGATGGGATGAAGTTCAGTTAGTGTGACCTAATAGTAACAACAAAGTATATAAATAAGCTTAAGTGTTGATTTCACCCTATTAGTTTTAAAATGATAAATTGTGCTTACAGGTACAAAGTGACAGTCCGCAACGAATGACATGGTGACTTCCTTACGTTGGATATTAGCGGCAGGAGGGAGAGATCTAAGTGGCAAAAAAGTAAGGCATTGCGCATTGGGAATAAAAAAAGCACTATATTGAATCGTGAAGCAACCAAATGTCCCATGTCCGGCATCGTCATCCAATGGTCGACTTTTGGAAATTCCCGGAAAAAATTAAGTGCTTTCCGGAGCTCAACAATCCGATCAATACTCCTAAAAACTGGAATATAGGAGACGTAATTAGTGTCAAGTTCAAGCAACAAATCTCGTCTGATTTGCATCCACTGATCCTCCCCTATACCAAGGCTGTGTGCGGTTACCCGAAATCTATAATTTCCGTCGGACTTGACATCGCCAATATCAACTATATATGGCCGCATAAAACCAGGCAATGAGTTCTCATACTTAATTTTCGGCCTAGTAATAGGTATTAACTCCGGTTCTGATTGGAGCAGTCTGGTTCTGATTGGATCAGGCTCCGGGTCTGCTAAGCATTGAAGCAGTTCTGCAAGATTAGGTTCTGCTTTGGAGTGGTTCCGCATGGTCTGCAGGCAGCTCAGTGGAGACCTTCTTGACAACCAACTTAGAGTACTATATAGAAGAAATTTTATAATTAACATAATTTAATGTGAAATATAGAAAAATATAAGTTTATATATTAACAAACCTTCCGCACAGGAGGCCTTCTTGGAATTAACTTATGCGGTCCGCGTTCGTTGCGGAGAATCAGTGCCTTCATTTTTGGGGAAGTACTGTCAGAGCTCGAGGCAAGTAGCTCAAACGCACACGGATCCCTTTGTGTCGAAATATCAAATTTCCTTTTGCGTCTAGCTATCTGTCCGATCACCTTAGGCACAAGATCCGTCAGTGAAGAACTAACTGGATTTGATATCTCCCTTAATTTCTTCAATCTTTGAGTCCGTTCTTCATTATCACATTTAATAAAGTTAAGAATAAAAACCTCCACATCTTTCTGATACCACACACCTTGAACTACCAATGCTTTACTCGGTGCCATATCAACCTTTTGCCAATGTTGGTGAATGCAATCCAAGAGAATTGGTCGGTTGTCTCTTTTATATATTGCAATCTCAGGGGCACATGGCAAGTTGTGAGTTTATTGAATGATGCAACCACATTCAACAGGATTAACGCCCACAGAGTCAATTATTTTTAATTGGGCTAAGATCAAATTCAATGTATGAATTGATACTGTGCCCCCTAGTTCCTTAAATTCTGACAGCATAAAATATTGTTTCACGATGGTCAAAGTTTTTTGAAAAGATGCCTTAATCTTAGTATGTTGAAGTTCAAGTAATGTATGTTTATTGCTCCAACACTTCTCAAATTCGCTTTGACTAATTCGTAATTGTCTCTTCAATTTTGCGTGGGCACTTTCTGCCCGGTTGTTGGTCACGTTATCCTGATATTGGTACATATTTGTCAAGTAACTAACAAATTTCTCCTTATGTGGATTTAACCATATTTTAATAATGTAGTCAACTGCTTCAGGCTTTACTCGGAATTCGTTTGTTAGGATTCTTAGATTTGCTTTATACTCGTCTAGAGTATCAGATAGCATAATCAGCTTCCACATTAAAAAGAATTTCTCCCACTCAGTCTGTTGTTCTAGCAATTTCTTGCAGTTAGTCAACACATTCTTATTGATATTCCATCTACAAAGAAGATGTCGGCTTGCCGAAAATATAAGCTTAACTGCATTAACAAGTGATAGATCTCTATCTGTAACTATGACACTTGGATATACATCGTTCACAAACAGTCCACGCAACTTGTCAAGTGCCCATGCATAATTAGTTTCCCGCTCTTTTTCAAGAAAGGCAAAAACAATACAAAATGATATATTTGTTGAGGTTACTCCAATCATCTCCAGTAATGGATATTTGTATCTGTTCGTTTTATAGGTACAATTCATGATAATTATACCTGGAAATGCTCGAAAAAGATTAACGCCAACAGAATGAGCCCAGAAGAGATCAGTTACTGATTCTGTTTGATCATTGCTTCGATGCCATTCGATATACTTGAATTCAGAATTTTTAATAACAACTGTTGCATCTGCGTTCGCCCGCCTTGTTGAACACACGCCTTGTTCATTAACTTTGAACTTATGTCGTGCATTATATATTGTTTTCATTGTCGAAACATTCTATGGATCTTTTTGCTTCAATGATGTCAGTATATCTTTCGGCTTTACATGACACTTCAACATTTTGATCACAACATTAGTCTCACTTTCAGAACATCTTCCCGCGTACGAGTGTTCTTCGAAATAATCTGCTGCAGGATGATTATGCATACTAGACAAAACCGTTAGTTTATATTTGGGGCCCCCGTTGATATCTGTTGACTCTTTAATCAAAAGGGACATCCATATTTTTTACTGCCCCTGTGGCTCTTATCATTCTTTAATTTCTTGAATCTTAGTTGTCCACCCTTTTCACATCCAAACCACATTCTCCCCTTCTTAAATTGACCTCCAGTATCAAATTTTGAAATCATGATGACAAATCCTGATTTCTTTCCAATATCGCGCACTCATTGACAAAGTTTGTCTCGATTTGTAAAAACCTATAGTCAAAATAGAGAAGATATATTTTTAGTGGAAATATTCTGATTTCAATATGAGTAGCTTTTCTAAATATTATCAGACCTGATTTGTTGTGAAGTCCAAACCATAATCAACAACTAATTCATTCTCGACTCGCATACTCTGCGTCGAAACATTACCTTGTGTTCCAATACTTTAACAATATTAATACTTATTAATTGATAAGACTCTTGCGGGAAAAAACCTTCTGTCCGGACTTTCAGTCTGGACTAATCTGTTTTGTCCGGACTGAAAGTTCGGACAAATTCTTTCTGTCCGGACTTTCAGTCCGGACAGCGACGTTTTCCCACGGGTTTTCGCACCGGATCCAACTGAAAACTCAACCACAATACCTTAATCTCATTCTACTCAATTTATATAAAAATCCTAAGTTATATTTGGAAGAATTTATACAGAGAAGATGGAATCATACCTGAAAAGTGTTTTGATAATCGAATGGAACCAACAACATGTTTGTATTCTCCATTTACGTCTCGTTCGACACAACTCAAAAATTTCTCTTTCATTTGGATTTCTAATAAAAAAAAACGAAAATGAAGAAAAAATTCGGCTTTAAAATAGCAAATGATCTAAAGAAAATGTCGATCAACTCAAATAAAATGGATTTTTGACTTTAAAAAAAAAAATCAAAAAAACTTACCTGTGGCGCGCGGGAGAACGGGAGGAGTCCTGAGGAGGCAAAAGCGTACATTTTTTTAAGGGCAAAGTTGATATATAGGAAGAGTTTTTAAGTGGGCTCACTAGGAAAAAAGTGTGCCCCTTTAGAAGTTCCCTAAATATATTATGTGGATTATGCGGGCGCATAACCCGCATAACCCGCATACCTGCCCGTTTACATGGTTGTGCGGTCACTCTGCATTCACTTCTGCGGTTGCATAAAGCGATTTCTTGAACATTGCTGCAAATTCTAGACATATATAGGATTCTTGTGTCCGACGTTCGTACCCAACACGTGCTCAACATGACATGGCTTCAAGACAGAAGCATTCAAGTTCCCTATGTATTGTACTTAGATTTAGTTTTGAATGAAGTCCTGTGTTATTTGGATGGATATTGCTGTAAGAAATACTAACAATTTTGAAAACCGTCCGACTTCATCTCCTGTGAATTCATATCTGCTATGGTTACTTTGTGGTTTCTTTGATATTTGAGATCAGCAATGTGTCAATAGGAGCTGGCTTGGGTCATAGACAACTTCCAATCAACTCATCACATTATTACTTGAGTATCAATTTTACCCATTTCTAATGTATCAACTCACATCGAAACGATGAAAGCAGCAGCCCTTCCCTTTCCATTCATGACTTTTTCCACCGATGATCTCCTGCATGACCTTTTCCAACGAGATTTCTCATTTCCTTTTTAAGCTCCAGCACATTTGATACTACTAATGACATGTTTGGCTCATTTCTTAGTTGTCCCCTGAGCCCCTAATCGTTTTCATTTTTGCCTTGGTCTTGTTTGATGATTACTTGACATATTCACTGCGACCTTTGAGAAGCCGAGCCGTCTGAAACTTGAGCTTCTGATTTGGAAGGTGTCATCACTATGCAGAGGAGAACAATCGAAATGTACAAACGACAGTTTCCAACCCAAAGAGACTATCACGACTTGTTTGACTTGGAGACCATCTAATTTTCCTCCTCAGTAGACCACATGAACGTTCTACTGGCGAAGGATTTCTATCAAGTCAAACAAATTCATGATAGAATTTTACACTTCTCATCCTAATGTTACCTTGTAGAGCTTCTTTATTCCCCATGCAACCACATGAATGTCAAAGTCACTCTCATGAATGCTCCCATTTTTTTTTTCCTTTTGGTTTTAGTGGTACCAATAACTTAGAATATGTCAAGATAGGACTTCAGTTTCTTATGGAGGATCAATATGCCATAAGGCTGCATATAATGATCCATTTTATACCCCAAAAGTTTCGGGTTTTGGGGCATATTTCGTTTCTGGTAAGGCATCACCAAAGGATACCATCGAAGGTGGGTACAAGAGGATTTTATAATAAAGAACCATGCAATTAAGTGCACATTTATAAGCATTTGATCTTGCCATGGTCCATAATAGTATATAATATCATCCCAATAATATACTAGAAAGGAAATTTAAGCATAAATACTTATAATATTGTATTGCTCAATAGGTTTTAGATATAATTCCTAGGGATGAGAGGAGTTTGGTTAAAACCAAAATAACTGAGTGAAATCGATCCTAATAAGCAAAATCAAAACGAATCGAACTGACCGAATTACTTTACATACAAGCATATATACATGCATACATACGTGCACGCACATGCTCATGCACACACACACACACATAGAGATAAAGACAACACACACACGGACACAATGTGTGTGCAGACACGCACACAGACACATAAATACGCACATGCAGACACATATGCACATGTGCACACGTACACATGCACATGCACATGCGCGTGTGCACACACATACATACAAACACAAACACACACATACGCACGCACATACGCACACCCTCACGTGCGTGCGCACATGTACATACATGCACAACACACTAAGCGTGCACGCACACACATTAAGCATTTACCAATTGGATATCTTGAACATATATGCTTACTAAAATAATTAAAATGATAATTTTAAACAAGTTTTACTACAAAAGTTGGAATTAAATAACTGAACCAAACCAAGTTAGTTGGAGTTGGTTTCAGTTTCTTTTCTTAATTAGTTCAGATTGGTTTTACTAGAACTGGTAAAAACTAACCAAAATTGGTTGATGCTCACCTCTATAATATTCGTAATAACCAAAAGTAGGGCAATACACTATAAAGAGTTATACAAGCACAAGCCGGGTGCAACAACTACAGGCCAAGGAAAATATGCAACCAAAAGAGATGGGAGTGTTATGTGATTTACTGGAGGTTAGCCTAGCCTGTTCCTGAAAGTATAGGTCGTCGATTAGTGAATCCTTGTTGAGTTCTTCAATGCCTGTAGCAATTTGTCATATCAATCAAGATGAAGAAATATGATGTTCCAGACTCATCAATTGCCAGACCTAGAGGGTGGCAAGCACGCAAGGAAACCCATAAGCTAGCATTAAAAATAGAAGTAACAGGCAAGCTAGCAAGATAGTAAAAAAGGCTCATTTAAGTGGGCATGGTAAAGCAAATCAATTTCTGATTACAAACACCCAGCATTGACCACACTGAGGGATGAAAGCATAGGTAATATCAGTTGGAAAAGTGATGTTAAGCATCTCTTGTGGTATGCGAAGAGAGGTCGTGAAGATATCGTCTATGACTATACCACTCCTCATGGAGCGGATCCCACATCCAACCAACCCATCTTCAATGGGAGAATTCCCGCTATTGCGGTACGCCAGTCGAGCCGGGAGCATGGTGGGACTAGGCTTTCGCATAATCTTGCTCTGACTGGAGGTCAGAAAGTTGCTGGTTGAATGAAACTAGCATTTCGATCGTCTCCTCTCCCGTTGATGTAAGTGAGCAAGAAGGTGGGTATGCAGAGATAATCCAGGGATCAAACTTAACAAGAAATAACTTAAATAACTTGGGCACATGCAAAAAATGGTAAGAAATAAGACTCTAGCATGGGGTAATTAAATATAGTGTGTGTGTGTATAGCAAACAAACACAAACACACACATGCCTACATTTAATTGCCCACGGCTAGAGTCTTATTTCTTATTTACCATTTCGCATATGCTCAAGTTATTTCTTGTCCAGTCTGATCCATGGATTACCTCCACATACCCATCTTCTTGCTCACAAACACCGAAGGGGGAGGAGACATTGAAAACGCCGGTTTCGTTCAACCTACAACTTTCTAACTCCCAGACACTGAATAGTAATAGTAATTGATAATAGCATCGGTGTTAATGGTGGTGTAATTAGTAATAGTAGTAGGATAATTCTTAGCCTATCCCAAATACTTGGGATAAAAGGCTTAGTTGTTGTAGTAGGATAATTCTCACATATACTGTATTGTTGGGACATTAATTTACTTGTATTCTACATAAGTTACTTTGGAATTGAACTGCAATGGAAGATCGTGTGTTTCTGGTCTCAAACATGCCCAAGGCTATATAGTCTTAGTCCTAGGCACTGAATCAAATGCATCACCAAGTACTCAGTATAATATCAGTAGTAACAATAACAGTAGTAGTAATCTTAGTAAACAATATAATAAAATATGGTGGGCTCAATACCATGCATAGGAATGCGTGCAATTTTGCACATGGTTTGGTTGCACAATTTCTAATCCTATTCACTAGAATGTGTGCAGTTTCACCGGTCAGTTCTCTCGTTAACCCCAACTATATATATGTATATGTATATGTGATACATTTTACATGCATGGTATGAATTAAAACGGTAGTTAGTAGGAGAATTTACGATTATGGTACTGTTTTTAGATCAATATAACATACAAGAGTCGTAACAACAATGAAACATGATCACAAGTACAGGGTTCTTGTACTACCATTTCCTTTTAACAAGTATTAGAGGCATGAGTTTAAATCTTTGTGATGCAGTACTCTCGTAATTAAGCTACAGTTTACCAAGTTCAAGAACGGAAGTAATGAAATCAAGTTTGAGTCACGTAGCCAAAATAAACATTGTAGCTCATAAGATGTGTATAAATAGTAAATATTTTTTTGTGGAAATCAAGTCATAATAATCAAATGTGTGAGTGGCGAAGTTGATGGGCCTACCGGCCTATGCGTTGCCAACCTCACTAGCCCTCGTGGTTTCATATATCCCTCGCGGCTGATCGGTTTTCGATAGGGTTAAAATTGAAATTAGTGAGAAGGCAAAATATGAAAGTTGTAGGGTTATTAATTATCTTTTCAATAAGACCATGATGAACTCTATTCGGCTTTTGCTCAGGTACTAATGTTGAAGTAGTATGTGGGGTAAGCACCCTCGTAGGCTGTGCACATAGTAGTGATTTAGTGTCCACCTTTGGCATTGTTATAATTAAACTTAGTGAAAAATTAAAACAAGAAAGGCTGTATTTTTTTTTTCAATAATATTTCAAGTAAATCCAAGATTTGACGAATTAGAGATATATGGAAAATATTGTGATGGTTAGACTGAAGTGATATTCGAAACTACAACATGCTTGTAGCCATATAGTGATGCTTGTAGCAGTGCAGTGATAACAACTTTAAGTCCAAATTAAGCAAGGTTACGGTTAAAATTACTAAAATTATAAAACATGAAAGGTGTAGGTTTTTGAATTATCTTGTAAGTAAAACTTGAATGAGTTTATTCTGAGCTCTTATGATGACATTAATTTTACTAGGAGGTGCTGCCTGTTGGGTTTGTATCTCGCATCCGTTGAGTATTCAGATGTGATCAAGGATCACAAGGAGTTCCAGTTGGACTTGGGTTAGAAGACCAAAGTTTCAATTGGATTGAAACACCAATTAGATAGTGATAGTGCTATTCTAATAGGATCAGGATATGAACACTATATATATTTCTTGTATGTGATACGAGATATGAGAGCAATTGACTGAGAGATATAACTATATTATTATGAGAGATGCGAGAGGTAGAGAGATGCTTGGATTTTTTTCTTATAACCTATTTTTCTCATAATGGATATTTCTCGTTGCTCCCGTTAATGTAGGTTGAACTTGGTTGGCCGAACCACGTTAATTCTTGTGTTTTTCTTGTATTGTATTGTTTCCTTCATCTTTGCTATCTCAATGGGGATTCAATCCCCAACAAGTGGTATCAGAGCTATGATTATGAATCCAAAATCGAGATCGCGAGATAGTGGATCTGATGTTGAGTCGACAAGGAGGTTGGCAGAGGCAAAATACAATAAGAAGAAGAAAAAAAATAGCCGGATACAACCGGTGATGTACACAACCGGAGGCTCTAGCAATGTGCACCAAAAAGAGTTGCTGATAACCGAGATGGATTCTGAGGCACAGATCGATGGTTATGCTTAATCGGAGCGTGAATCGAAGAATCAGTGTCCGATTAAGGCGATCCAGGAGTCGAATCTTATGTTTTTCAGTATTCCGGATAAATGGTAATGCGGATTGGGCAAAATCCACTGTTTAGAATAGATTTTGTGCAGACCAGCAGTGATCGATGATGATCGAGGGATCGATATTGATCGAGATGATTGATGGTCGATGGTTGGTTGATCGTATGATGATGAAGTATGGCGTGATACTTCATATTGATGGATACGGTTACTTCGTGACATGATAAAGTATATGGTAATATATAATCATCTGTCTCTAGAGTTGGTCATAGTTTTTGGATCAAGATAGAGTACGGTGTATCGATCACTTTTCTGTAATGCACAATATAAAAAGTAATTGTGAGTACTCAGGAAGTCCAAGTGTTTTGACCGAGGCGGAGCATGGTGTAACAATTATGAGCGCTTGGTGAAGAGCATGGTGTAGTAATCATAAGTGTTCAAGAGAGTACGGTTTAGTGACCATGAGTGCTCGTAGGAGAGCATGCTTTAGTGATCTTGAGTGCTCAAGTAAAGAGGCTGTAATGATTATATAAGTTGTTCACGCTCGATGGAGCATGGTGATCATGCGGTGGATGTCTGCGAAGTGGATGGCAAGAACAACGGAGTTTCTATAAGATGCATGGCTCATCGGATACGAGCCAAGGTGGAGCTTGTTGGGTTTGTGTCTCGTATCTGTTGAGTATCTAAATGTGATCAAGGATCACAAGGAGTCCCAGTTGGATTTGGGTTAGAAAATCAGAGTTCTAATTAGATTGGAATACCAATTAGATGGTGATAGTGCTATTCTAATATGATTAGCATAGGAACACTATATATATATATATATCTTGTATGTGATACGAGAGATGAGAGCAATTAGCTGAGAGATATGATTCTATTATTATGAGAGATGTGAGAGCTAGAGAAATACTTGGATCTCTTTTTATAACGTATTTTTCTCATAATAGATATTTCTCGTTGCTCCCGTGGATGTAGGTTGAACTTGGTCGGTCAAACCACGTTAATTCTTGTGATCTTCTTGTGTTGTATTATTTCCTTCGTCTCTGAGATCTTGATGGGGATTCGATCCCCAACAAGACTCGACATCAGATCCACCATTTCGAATACACAAGTTTCAGATGAGACCGAATAGGAGAGAGAGCTACTGACTGAAGTAGATGGTTTGAATTCTTCATCAGAAAGTGTTCCCACTTTGAGGAGGAGCACTAGGATAAGAAAGCCAACTCAAAAACTTTGTCTTCCTTTATACTATATTTTATATATTGATGCAGATGAATCTGAGAGTTACCAGGAGGCTATGCAGGATAAGTTTCGTCTTTAGTGGGAGCAAGCCATGCATGATGAGATGTTTTCTTTGGAGGAGAATCACACATGGAAATTGGTGAAGCGACCGGCAAATATGAAAGTATTGCATAACAAATGGGTATATAGAGAAAAAAATAAGGTAGAAGAGACACAAAAATATAAGGCTAGACTTGTAGTGAAGGGATACGGTCAGAGAAAATGTGTTGACTTCAATGAAATATTTGCACCTGTTGTCAAGATGATTTCTATCAGAACAATGCTGAGTATTGTGGCTATGAAAGGATTGTATTTAGAGCAGCTCGATGTGAAGACTGCTTTTCTTCATGATGATTTGGAGGAGGAAATATATCTGAAACAGCCGGAGGGTTATGAAGTTAAAGGAAAGGAGAATTGGGTATGTCGACTGAAAAGGAGCTTGTATGGGTTGAATCAAGCGCCGAGACAATGGTATTTGAAATTTGACAAGTTTATATTGGATTTGGATTTTGTCAGATAAAATTCAGATCATTGTGTATATCTACAAAAGTTTAAGGACAGTAACTTTATAATTCTTACTTTGTATGTAGATGATATGCTTGTGGCAGGTTCATGCGTGGAAAAAATCAATGATCTGAAGAGAAAGTTGGCAGGAAGATTCTCTATGAAGGACATGGGTGAGGCGAAACAACTTTTTGGGATGCAAATTACCCGAGATAAGTAAAGTAAGAAATTGTGGTTATCTCAAAAGGGGTACATCAAGAAGGTGTTGGAGAGATTCAATATGGAGAATGCAAAATCGGTAACTACAGCTCTTGGTGGTCAGTTTAAACTGTCAAAAGAGTAAAGTGCTAAGACAGATGAGAAGATGAGACACATGAAAAATGTGTCTTATTCATCGGCCGTTGGGAGTCTCATGTATGTAATGGTGAGTATAAGAACAGATATTGCACATGCAGTGGGAGTTGTGAGTAGATTCATGAAGAACTCTGGGAAGGAATATCGACAAGTAGTGAAGTGAATTTTTAGGTATTTGAAAAGTACTTAAAAGTATTGTTTGTGTTTTGGGGGTGATAATATTGATGTGCAAGGTTTTGTGGATTCGGACCATGCGGTTGATAGAGACAATGGCAGGAGTATTGTAGGAGGGACAGTGGTAAGCTGGATTTCAAGATTACAATCAATTGTTACTTTATTTTTGACAGAAACTGAGTATGTGGTAGCTGCATAAGCAAGTAAGGAGTTTATTTGGTTGCAACGATTGATGAGTGAATTGGGTTTTGAAGGAGTGAATTGCAGATTGTTCAGTGACAGTCAGAGTGCAATTCATCTTGCTAAAAACTCGGTATATCATTCATGAATTAAATATATTTACTTGAGATATCACTTCATTAGATCCTTATTAGAGGATGGCCAATTGAAGTTGGAGAAGATTGAGAGCAGTAAGAATCCTGAAGATATGTTTGTTCGCCATAAAATTATAAATGATTCTCTATTGAGCTATTTCAATAAAGGATTATAATTTCAACAGTTTTTCATTTACAGAAGATGAGAAAAAATTAAATTCCTCTTTGTTTAAAGCTGTGTTCTGAGGTAGCTGTGGAGAACGATCTTGCTCTCCGTTGACACTCCGCACAAACTCTTTCAATTGACAAAAAGGCTTTGGACTTCTGATCACAAAGTGTAATTTTGGAAGAAGATGATCAATCCCTTCTCTTTCTATTTTTTCGCTTTTTATAGGGGTTTTAGGGCAACATCCCCATTTCATCCGTTCGGCCGTTAGCCCCACTACTCGAGAAGTGCCGTTATATTCGTTAGGTAGTTACTCCCACGATCGAAATAATGCCGCTACATTCGTTTGGCGGTTGGCTCCACGTTCCGAGGTGGCAACTTTCCTTTTTCGGGTTGGGTGACTTTGTATTAAATCCTTCCCCGGAAGCTATGGATAGTATCGCGAATCTCAACTTTAGATTTGCGGATCTGTTCTGTCGTAGCTGGGTCGAGAAGCTCAAACTTTAGAATTGCGGATCTTCTGAGTTGCGGATTTCAAACCCTAAATTCGCACATCTACTTCGTTTTTGGCAGGTGACTCCAGAATTTTTCGCCAACAAAACCCCCTCCAAAGATTTCAAAACTCTCATGATCCTCTGACGTATTTTGGAATACTTTGGATATAATATTTTTCTTTGATGTGACGTAAGATTCTGTATTAGAATCTCCATCTTCTATATTTTCGAGAGTGCAATTCTGTATTAGAACTTTCAATTGAAGGCAGTATGATCCTGTCTCAATGTTTTGAACTCCTGTTTTGAAAGGAATACGACTCTGTATTAGTGCCATGAACTTGCTGCTTTTGAAGGAAAATGCAACTCTGTGTTAGGGCCACAATTTTCAACTCTTGAAGAAAATACAACTCTGTATTAGGGTCGCAAATTTTCATTTTGAAAGGAACACGACTCTATATTAGGGTCGCGAACTTTCATTTTTGAAGAGGAAAACGACTCTGTATTAGGGTCGCGAACTTTCCTTTTTGAAGGAGAAAACGACTCTGTATTAGGGTCGCGAACTTTTCTTTTTGAAGGAGAAAATGACTCTGTATTAGGGTCGCGAACTTCTCCTTTGGTTGCTAAAAATCCGGAAGGCGGTTACTTTATACGGCATAGGAATTGAGACGTTCTCTGAGCCGCATTAAATGAAAAGGTACTCACGGGATTTCGGCTAGAGATCACGTCCATTCGAAAATCTCGGCCGTCAAATCATCTGTTATATAATCTCGATCTCATGAAATAGGGCATTTCTAACTTCTTGCTGAGAAATTTGAACTCTAGGCTCATCTTCAAAGTTTTCAAGGCTTTTCATCTTCGGCCTCCATTAACCTCTATTTTTTCTCGTGAAAAATTTCTTTAGTCTTCAAAAGATGCCGAAGAAAGTTTCTTCATCTGATGCTTCTGCAAGCAGTCATCGGGACTCTCGGACCACTTCTAGTTCCATAGCGGTTCGGCAAGAACCCTTGGTTGGAAGTAAGAATTTTTTTTTATGGAAAGTCTTCTCTTTTTTTTTTTTTGATCTCAAAATCCTCTTTGCTGTTGATTACGCTTTAAACCCCTAGCCGAAAGACCATTATTTTGGTTTTTCTGACGGCTATGACGGGAAGAGGGAGTTTAGATTCAGCCAAACTTTTCCAAGTTGCACCACCTCCGGTGGCCGAGAAAGGAAAAGTAAAATTCTCAATCCTACTCGCTCGATATTGCAAGAATTGATGACTACTGCTCCTTTTGAAGGGGACAACCGAACTTTGTTGAGCAAACCTGCCTTCCTATTTGGTGATCACCTCTTGGCACCCTAAGATGGTCTGGATGACGGAGATTACAAATGGCTCCGCCAAATTAACGTTCGTAACTTGTTTCTTCCCAACATGGAGAGATCTTGCCCGTTTCTATTTTTTCAATCTCTTTCCATTTATAGACAAATGATGTGGCATTTAAATAGACCGCAAGATGGTGTCTTGCTGGGAGCACTCAATGCACAAGGTGCTTTCCCTCATTGTACTGGGAAGCATTTTTGCGAATTGTCTCCAGGGTCTTTCAAACAGGATTGTCCTATAGGCGAAACACCTATAGTCGCTCAGAATTTCCTGCACCAGTTCATCAATGCGCAAGAGGAATTTCCAGTCCAGGACTTTCGTCCACATGGATGGGTGCACTGTTCTTCGAAAGGGGAGTGGGCAATCTTGACTGACTTCTTTCTGAGAGCTTTCAGAGATCAGCTCCAGCATGCAAACCTTTACCGCGCCATCAGGGCGGTTCAGCACTGCATTTTCGCTAGCCGATTCCATTTCTTTTCTTTGTTGGAATTATATAGTCCTGATACTTGTACAGTCTTCACTCCCCGCGGTGAATTGGGTTTTGCCCTGCATGAGATGCATGAAATATCATGGCTACCTATGGGAGACATCCCGTATAAAGAATATGTCCCTACTGGGAAAGAGCTTCATTTGTTTAAGAGTCGAGACCCCATGGTCTATGATACTTATTGTGAATTGCTTTGCCACTATCACATTTGTACTCATATGTCTAGCACTCGCACCGTAAAGCAAAAGAAATGGCTGCAATATCTCCTTCCGAATTTTTCAAAGAATAAACCCAATTTTACTCGTCTCCCTCCGGTTACTGAGAAGGAGGTCGAGAGAAGGATTGCCAACTTCGGGACAGACGCTTATGTTGCCGAAGCTGACGAGGATATTTTCAAAGCTGGAACATCCTTTGAAAGTTTTCACTACCAAGCCTTTCAACCTTTATCTGATCCAGCATTCCTGGCAGGTTATTTGATGTTTTGGTTAAAGAAATGTATAATTCCTTCACAGGATACTATACCCATCAGAGCGATATTCCCGGCCGTCTTGCTAGTGTTTGGTCGGTGGCTCAGCTTATTGCCCGCGATGGTGTGCAATATTCAAAGCGGATTGAGGAAGCTGGTAGATAAGTTATGTAGTATCAAGAAGGAGCAAAACAGTAGAGGGGAGTTGATTACTAAGACTCCCAATCCGCGCGTAGAGCTTCCTTATACTTATTTGATGACATAGTTGGTCTTGCACTGCCCCACCCTAATGAGTCCTATTAATTCGCAGATTGATTTGAATGCTCCCAAAGTACAACATTATGAGAGATCGCAGTGGAAAGAGGGCTATATGGCTGCAATTCGCAAGACTTCGCTATCATGCGAACTTTGAGTTGTTCAAATATTTTCTCTACTTTCCAAATGCTGGATATAGAGAGGAATTTGCGGATATTGCTGGTGTTGACAAATTTACTGCTTTGTCCCTAGGATGCTTCTGATGGTTAATAAATATCCGTTCACGGCATCTGGTTCTCCGTTTGGGGAACCACTGTTATATAGAGCAGTATTATCCGAATCGCTTTGCCCAATAGTTCGGGTATGATCAGCTCTATGTTGGCAATCCTAACAAGAAATTAAGTTTTGTAGGAAATTTGCTCAAAGGAGCTCGGGCTTGGTTCCATTTCATCGCGGGTGGTACTCAAGCCAGATTCGATCTTCCGCTCAAAACTCCGAACTCGTATATGAGTTTCAGTTTCTGCAAATGGTACGCGGATGCTAACTCCGCCCCTCAGAATTTCAACACCAATCTTACTTATTTGAAAGATATTAGAGCATGATATACTCAGAAAAAGGAGGCTGGCAGTACGATGGTGGCTAGAATGAAGGACTTCGGGGTAGAATGTGGTTCGGAAGACTTGGAACCAACAGTCCAACTGGGGGAAGAAGGTGATAGTGCGGTGATCTCATCTACCCAACCTGTTTCCCTTGATATTTCTCCACTCCTGACGCCGAAGGAAACTTCTCCTCAGCTGAAATCTCCTCCAAAGAAGCTTTTGTACAAATGGAAGAGATTGAGGCATCTCAGTGATTTGCCTATCGCTCTGCAGGACATACCATCTGAAGCAGGTTCAACTCTGAAAACAGTTGTGGAGGAACCAGGGGAAGATGAAGATGACTCGGCTTTAATTTCTCGTTCTTCCAAGAAATGTCGAAGTCAAGGGCTTGTTTTCCGCAATGACTCTGCATTGGTGACTGCTCCTACTTCTTCTGCTCTTCCTGCGCAAGAAGGTTCTGCATCCCCCGCTCGCCAGACTGTTGTTAGTGATGAAGTGGCTGCTCTGCCTGCTGCTTCACAAGAAGAGTCTACACACCAGACTATTGTTGGGATGAAGTAGTTGCCCCTTCTTCTACTGCACAAGGGGATTCTGCGACCCTTACTCGTCAAGTTGCTGATGACGAGGTGGAGATAATTGGGAAAGTTCGCGCATCAGATTCCTCCAAAGTAGCATCTCTTCCAATAGATCATGGTGATTGGGGAGATGATGATGATGTCAGCAGTAAAAATCTTGGCTCCAGTACTCCTCCGTCAGATAACGACAAATATGTCTATTTGAGTGAAGATGTTCGAGCCGAGGTGTACGGACCTAGAGAATCCAGTGTTCATCCTTCAGGTTCACCTTTATACTTTATCTATCTTTTTCTTTTTTTGAAATTCTGCCATTATTTAATGATACTGTAACATTCAATTGTCAACTTCTTCCTTTTTAACAGCTCTTGCTTCAACTCCATCTTCGGAGCATATGGCTGTAGACGACACTTTGCAGGATAGCACCATCCGGAAGTCCTTACTAAAGCAGCCTGTGGGGTGATTGAGACCACTGTTTCCGCGGCTAGTACTTCCGTAGTAGCGGTTCCTCCAATGGGAACTGCCACCCATACCGTTCCGACCACGGTTGCTGCAACCATTTCTTCTGCTGAGTGTGTGGAAGTTGCTGTTTCTAGTACTGGTGCTACTGCTTCTCTGTAGCAAAGTACAGTTCAGGATACACTAGCTCCAGTTGCTGCTGATTCTTCCCATGCAGAGGTTGATGCTTTTGAAATCAACCTGTTGAAGGATACAGTGGAAACCTTTCTCCACTTTCTGGATCGTTGTATTGAGAATATACTGAAGGGGGCTTCTTTTACTTTTCTTGCCAATATTTTTCATTTTTACTTGACTGGTATAGTCAGCATTGGTGGGGAGGAAAAAACTGCTCCTTATAGGCTTATGATAGTTCAATTTCAAGGCTACGCTGAGTCTTTGTCAAGATCGCGGAGTGCTGACAAATATGAAGTAGTTGAAGCTACCTTCCAAAAGCTGATGGAGGAGCAACTTGGGCTCCAGAAGGAGCTCAAGGAGAAAATTGATGCTTGCAGGGCTTCCTCCCAGAAGAGCCAATAGGACATTCAATCTCTAACCTTCCAAATAGAGACTGCTGTCTCGGTTGTCAAGAACCATGACCAGGCCATTATCAGGACCCAGGAGTCCATCGCTAAAACTCAAGCTTTCTTAGCTAAGATTACTAAAGAACGCAGTGAGTCAATGAAGAGTCTTATGAGCTTATCCAGACAACGGGATAATGCGATAAAAGATCTTCAGGCGATGCAACCCGAACTAGAGACACTGGAGGCCGCTTCAGCACAAAGTACCATTGCTAGTGAATAGGAATTGCATCGCCAAGCCACTGTTCAAGCTTATGAGATCATCCAACAGGAAATCAGTGATACTAAAGAGAAGATAAAGGCCCTCTTAAATCACCGAACTGTATAAGAAAAATTTTTTGTCCGAGTTTTTGTAATCTTTCTCACAATTCCTTTAACTTTTGCTCTTCATGACATGTTTTATCCTTTGTATAGTAAACATGATCTTGCACTTCAGAATTGCTACTTTGCGTTTGGCTTCAGAGACTTGTGTCAAACTTGCTATCTTGTGTTTTGAAGTCCGTGAATTTGCGTAGGATCCATGGTATCCGTGTATCAGGCATGTTTTTGCATCTCAAGACCGCGACTTTATATTAGCAAGACTCTTTCCTTCGTCAAATGTACGCGACCTTCATGAGCTTTCGTCAAGTTCGCATCTTTTCATCCTGAAGTTCGCGAGATAAGAATTCTTCTTTAAGAATTTGAAGTGGTTTCTGCGAGTCATGACATAACCCTTTATCAGATTAACCAGTGTGAAATCCCAAGCATCATACGCTCTTATTAATGGTGAGATCATTCGGTTGCGAAATCTAAACGTCCCATGCAATAGTAATAAATCCTGTTCGGATTCGAATTGAGAATCCCAACCGAAGATTTGGTCTTATCTTCTCCCAACCGAAGATCATAACCATAGGACCGTCTATATAATATGTGTGACCTCTTCCATGAAGGATCATTCTGACATGAGAAAAGTTTTTCTCCGTTGTCTTCTTCTCCTTTCTTTTGTAGTCGATTCATCTTTGCTGTCGTATTTTCTTCTTCTCCACCTGAACCGATGGATGGGAGTTGGCATGTTACAAGACCTCCAGACTGCATCAATCCAGAGGGGTATTCCACCGAAAAGGTTCTTATGACCGTAGTTATTTTTCTTAATTAAGGTAAACTTTTTCTTCTGATCAATATCATCCTCTCTCTTCTTTTTTTTTTTTAACAAGCGTTTGAATTGGCTGCAGGAGATAACCGTAGTCATTCTCCTTAACAATGACCCAGACACGATGGGCTCGTAATTGCTTCCAATACCTCTAGAGTTTTTGGAAGGTCTCATGTATTTTCCATGAGAGAAAAGATTTCGGATCTGTGACATTGTCTTATTTATTGTCTAGCATCTAGCAAGGTTGGGGTGCTAAATGGCTAGGGCGGCACTCAATTTCAGCAATCCCTCACATTGTATGTTTGGGAACATGCATTTGGTATGCCCGGTTTTGCATTAATCAAGTCATTGGTGACGTTGATCATAACTGAGCAAATCAACTTGGAGCCCCTAACCATTGGCAGGAAAAAACTACAAGAGCAAACTTTTTACCTTTAACCCATCCTTGGAGGAGGAGGCTACAGAAGTAAATTTGCTATTCTAGAAGAGGAGACTGCAGGAGCAAACTTTTTGATCTAAGCCATGCTGAATGAGGAGGCTACAGAAGTAAGTTCACTATCTTAGAAGAGGAGGCTATAGGAGCAGACTTTTTACCTTTAAGCCGTCCTTGGAAAAGAAGACTACAGAAGCAAACTTTTACTTTTTCTCATACCAGTGATTTGTATTCATTCTTATTGATTGTATAGTGCTAGGGAACTCTTTGTAATATTGATCTGATAATGAATAAAGAGGTTCTTTCTTTTTGCATAACCAAAGTGATTGATGAATAATTTTGATATTGATTATCAGAGGTAACTGTTAACTTGATAATGTTTAAATCTCCCAAAATTTTCCAACCACTCTAAGTTGCTGTGAATGAGAGAACTTCTTGTTAACTTCGCTGACCAGGTTGAAACTCGCACTGTTTAGTGACTTCCAGTATAACGGCTTTTGACTCGCCAGAGTATTCTTTTTTTTTTTTTACTTGGTAAATTTGGAGAAAAGAAATTTTGATTCGCCAGAGGTATTTTTAACTTGGCAAATTTGGAAGAAAGGAATTTTGGTTCGCGACTCAAAAATCCTTAGTCTGGAACTGCGAATTTTTGTTAATGAACCCTTGATTACAGATAAACTTTTCGTCATTTGCATTTAACTACCCAGATTACATTATAACTTGTGTTCCACAGTTTTATTAAGAATAATATTTCTTTAAAAACTTTTCATTAATTGGCATCATGATCTTATCACCATTCGGTTTTGCCAACCGATATGTGCCATTAGAGTAAACCGTATCAATGACAAAAGGCCCCTCCCACTTTTGCTGGAACTTTCCTTCAGGCTTTTGGTTAGTTATGATCGGTCTTCTTACTGAAAAGACCAGATCGCCCTTTTTGAAAGTTCTTCGTTTGGCCTTTTTGTTAAAAGTCCTGGAGATTCGCGCCTGGTATAGTTCAATACTCTGTTGAGCTTCCAACCGCTTATCATCCAAGACTTCTAATTCTTGGAGCCTTTGCTGATGTCGTTCTTCTTGCGTCATCCTAATTGTTAGTGCGACTCACAACGATGGAATCTGAATTTTCAAAGGTAAGACCACTTCTGACCCGTACACTAAAGAAAAGGGTGTGGCGTTGGTAGGTGTTCAGACTGTAGTGCGATATGCCCACAGACATTCTCTGAGTTTCTCATCCCAGTCTCTTTGATTGGATGACACAAACTTTTTGAGGAGTTTTACAATGGTCTTGTTGAAAGGTTCTGCTAGACGATTCGCTGCAGGATAATATGGCGAGGGAGCTACGTCTTCGATCCTGTATTTGTTGCAGAATCTGGAAAATACTTGGCTCACAAACTGAGGCCCGTTGTCATGAATGATTCTCTTGGGCACTCTGAAGTAATCCGTCCATTTCATAAAGTAATCCGTCCATTTTACCTTGGTTAGGAAAATGGCTTCAGTCCATTTCAAAAAGTAATCCGTTATAGCTAGAATGAACCGGTGCCCTCTCGTTGATGGCGGAGAAATCGGCCCGACAATATCCATTCCCCATTGCTCAAACGGCCACGACGTAGCCGTTGGGTGGAGATATTCTGGAGCTTGATGTATAAAGTCTGCATATATTTGGCAGGCTTTACACTTCTTGGCATAGTTAACCACTTCTGTCATCATCTTAGGCCAATAATAACTCATTCTTTGGATTCTATCCCAGAGTTTTGGCCCTAACTGGTGTGCTCCGCAAATGCCAGCATGGGCTTCTTCAAGTACTTTCTGAGCTTTTCGGTTAGAGAGACAACGAAGTAAAATTCCGTCATAAGATTTTCTGTACAATGTATGGAGCTCCGCATTATAATAGAACCGAATAGCCCTTCTTTGGATTGCTTTGGCTTCTTTTCGATCTTCGGGTAATACGTCGTAAAGGACGTAATCTATATAAGGGAATTACCAATCCCTTGGTTCTAGATTTGACTCGAAAACACCAGTCTCGTCTTCCTGTTGCTTCCTCAATTTCTCTTTGAGTTCATCCTTTGGACAGAATAATTCTCTGCTCCCTACCGTAATTTGCTTTTTAGCATGTTTGGGCAAGGCTAATGTAGTAGCTAAGAAAGCTAGTGAATCTGTATAGTTATTCCGATGGCGCTTTACGTGGCTGACATAGAAATCATCGGCTATCTTAATTACTACGCGATAATACAACAAAAGGTCTACATGTTTGACCTCATATTCCCCTTTAATTTGGTTTACAATAAGTTGAGAATCTCCATATGCTTCCAAATATTTGACCCCAATTGTTTAGCTATCTTTAAGCTGATTAGGAGGGCATTATACTCCGCAATATTGTTGGAGCACGGATTTGTTAACAAGTAAGCTCGAGAATGATGTTGTTGTAAGGAGAGACGAAAACAACTTCTACCCCCACTGTCATTTTTCCCGCGGATCGAATTCGGGAGGCGCCATCGAAGAAAAGTTGACATACACCTTTCACGATAATATTTGCCTCCGGAAACTCTTGCGAGTTGTCTTCTTTTAGAATCGGACTCCATTCACCCAACTCTCCAGGAATTTCTTCGCACAACTTCGAGAATGCCAGGATTGGGTGCTCGGCTAGGAAATCAGCTACAGCCCGTCTCTTAATAGATTTTTGCTGACAAAATGCATATCATATTGTGTTAACAAAATAGCCTAATTGGATAGCCTCGAATTCAACGATTCGGGTTTAGTCATTAGTATTCTCAGGAGGTTAACTCTTGATATAATATGAATGATTTGTCCAACTAAATAGTGTCGCATTTTCTGCACTGCAAACACTAAAGCTAAACATTCCTACTCCACTGGGTTATATCGGTGTTTCACCCCGATCATCATTCTGCTAAGCTAATAAATAGTTTTTTTGTGACCTGACTCATTCTTCTGTGCTAAAAAGGCTCCCAAGGAGTGGTCCATAGCCCTCACATATAACAGGAAAGGTATTCCCAAGACTGAGGCCATGAGCACTGGTAGTTTCATGAGGTATTGTTTGACTTCTTCGAAAGCCTTTTGGCATGCGTCATCCCAAATAAATGACAATCCTTTCCTCATTAACCTGGTAAAGAGCTGACATTTACTGGACAAATTTGATATAAATCTGCGGATGTACGTGTTCGCCATAAAAATTGAATTTCTCTCTTTACTGACAATCTTTCAATAAAGGGTTACAATCTAACGGTTTCCCATTTACAGAAGATGAGGAAGATAGCTTTTCGTCTTTTTTTAAGGTTGGGTTTCTAGGTAGCTATGGAGGATGATCCTGCTCTCCATTGACACTCCGTAAAAATCTCTCTCAGTTGGCTAAAGTAAAGAAAAAAAAAAAAAGAAAGACTCTTTACTCTTGATCTCCAGAGGTAGTTTCTAGCAGAAGACCTCCGTCTCTGCGCCTCCCTCCTTCGTGTCTCGTTCTTTCGCTTCCCACCTTTTATAGGGGGCTTGGAGTAACGTCCCGCCATATTTGCTTGATCGTTAGCTCCCACTACCCGAGAAGTGCCGCCATATTCGTTAGGCGGTTGCTCCCATGACCAAAGTGACGCCGCTGCATTCGTTTGGCAGTTAGCCCCACGATCCAAGGTGGCAACTCTGCTATTCGGGTAGGGTGGTTTTGTATTAAACCCCTACCCGAAAGCTATGGGTAGTGTCGCGAATCTCAACTTTAGATTCGCGAACCTGTTCTGTCGTCAATGTCGCGAACCTCAATCTTCAGGTTCGCAGATCTGTTGAGTTGCGGACTTCTAACTTTAAATCCGTAGATCTGCTTTGCTTTCCAGAATTTTTCACCGACAAAACCCCCTCCAAAGTTTCCAAAACTCTCATAATTCCTTGAGGTGTTTTTGGAATACTTTGGATATAATATTCTGTATTAGAATCTCCATTGCATTTGTAGAAATCTGTGACTCTGTATTGACGCCACAACTGCTTCTTGACGGAAAATGTGACTCTGTGTTAGCGCCTCATTTATCGACAATTTTTGGATCATACGACTCTGTGTTAGGATCGCTGATTTGTATTGCGAAGAAGAAGATGACTCTGTATTAGGATCGCAAACTTTTTGCTTTGGAAGGGATACGTCTCTGTATTAGGGGTGCGAGCCTTCATTTTGGAGTAGAAGACGACTCTGTGTTAGAGTCGCGAACTGTATTCGGAAGGGACACGTCTCTGTATTAGGGGCGCGAGCCTTTATTTTGGATTAGAAGACGACTCTGTGTTAGGGTCGCGAACTGTATTCGGAAGGGACACGTCTCTGTATTAGGGGCGCGAGCCTTCATTTTGGATTAGAAAACGACTCTGTATTAGGGTCGCAAACTGTAATTTCTGAAAGATCGCGACTCTGTATTAGGTGCGCGGGCTTCCACCTTTTTGATTGAAGAAAACTACTCTGTATTAGGGTCGCAAACTATAATTTCTGAAAGATCGCGACTCTGTATTAGGGGCGCGGGCTTCCACCTTTTTGATTGAATAAAACGACTCTGTATTAGGGTCGCAAACTGTAATTTCTGAAGGATCGCGACTCTTTATTTGGGGCACGAGCTTCCATCTTTTTGGTCGCGGGAAGGCCGGAAGGCGGTTGCTTTTTTACGGCGTAAGAATTGAGACGTTCTCTGAGCCGCATTAAATGAAAATGTACCCACAAGATTTGGGCCAGATATCACGTCTGTTCAAAGATCTCGGCCGTCAAATCATCTGCTATATAACCTCCACTTTATGAGAGTGGCTACTCTTATCCCAAGAAATTTGAAATCTAAGTTCCTCGTTAGGGCACCTCAGACCTCTCATCTTCGATCTCCTATAGCTTTCGATTTTCTGTGCGAAGGATTTTCTCCATCTGTAAAGGATGTGGAAGAAAGCTTCTTCCTCTGATGCTGCTGCCAGTAGTCGTCAAGATTCTCGAGCAACTCCTAGTTCGATAGTGGTTCGGCAGAAACCCTTGATCGGAGGTAAATATAAAAAAAAAAATTCGGAAGGCAGTCCCTTTTCTCATTTTTTTTTCCTTATCTCTGAATCTGAATGTCTTTTGCAGTCAATTGCGACTTGAATCCTTGGCCAAAGGATTATTATTTCGGATATTCGGATGGCTATGATGGGAAGAAAGAGTTCAGATTTGGTCATGTCTTCCCCCCTTGTACAGCCTCAGATAACCAGGAGAGAGAAGACAAAATTCTTCATCCTTCTTGCTCAACATTGCGGGAACTGATGACCAATGCACCTTTCGAAGGAGATGATCGGTCTCCGTTACTCAAACCCGTCTTTTTGTTTAGGGATCATATTCCAATGCCCGACAGCGGTTTGGAAGATGGAGATTACTAGTGGCTTCGTCAAATTGAAGATCGCTACTTGTTTCTCCCCAATATGGAGAGGTCTTACCCCTTCTTGTTCTTTCAATCCCTTTCCGTGCCCAGACGAATGGACTGGCATATAAACAGGCCGCAAGATAGCATCTTGTTGGGGGGTTTCAATGCTCAAGGCGCTTTTCCTTGCGGTACTGGAAAACACTTCCGCGGATTGCTTCCAGGATTACTTAATCGTGACCTCCCTAGAGGTGAGGTTCCAATAATCGCACAGACTTTCCTGCATCGGTTTACCAATGCACAAGGAGAGTTTCCTGTTCAGGATTTTCGTCCCCCTGGATGGGTTCACTGTTCTTCGAAAGGAGAGTGGGTTGTTTTGACCGACTTCTTTCTGCGATCATTTAGAGATTAGCTTCATCATGCGGGGCTGTATCGCGCCATCAGAGCGGTTCAACACGGCATTCCCGCCAGCAGATTCTATTTCTTTGCCTTGTTGAAATTGTATAATCCTGATACTTGTACAATCTTTTGCCCTCGAGGCGAATTAGGTTTCGCCCTCCACGAGATGTACGAAGTCTCGGGCTTGCCTATGGGAAACGTCCCGTATGAAGAGTACGTTCCTACCGGGGAAGAACTCCATCTGCTGAAGACTCAGGATCTTTTGGCTTACGATACTTACTGGGAATTGCTCTGCCATTATCATATTTGCGCCCATACATCCGATACCCGCAGTTTGAAGCCAAAGAAGTGGCTGCAGTATCTTCTGCCCAATTTTTCTAAGAGTAATCCGAACTTTACTCGTCTTTCCCCGGTTTCTGAAAAGGAAGTTGAGAGAAGAATTGCCAGTTTCGGGATAGATGCTTATGTCGCTGAATCTGATGAAGACATCTTCAAGGCTGGAACGTCTTTTGAGAGTTTTCACTATCAGACCCTCCAGCCTTTGTCTGATCCTGCCTTCTTGGCGGGTTTTTTGATGGTATGGCTGAAGAAGTGTGTTATTTCTTCGCAGGAAAACATACCCCTTCAGAGCTTTATATCCAGCCGTCCTACTAGCTCTTGGTAGGCGGCTTAGCTTGTTGCCTGCGATGGTCTGCAGCATCCAAAGCGGACTGAGGAGATTATCTGACAAATTTTGCAATGTGAAGAAGGAGCAGAGGAAGAAGGGAGACCCGGTCATTAAGACTCCTAATCCGCATGTAAAACTCCCTTACATGTATTTGATGGCTTGGCTGGTCCTACATTGCCCCACTTTGATTAGTCCTGCAGACTCGCAGATTGACTTAAGTGCTCCCAAAGTGCAGCACTATGAGAAGTCACAATGGAAAGGGGGTTACATAGCCGTGATCCGCAAGACCCTTCGTCTTTTTTTAACTTTTGAATTGTTCAGATGTTTTCCATACTTCCCGAATGCTGGATACGGGGAAGAGTTCGCGGACACTGCTGGTGTTGATACATTCACTACCCTATCCTCGGGATGTTTCTGGTGGTTGATAAATATCCGCCCAGGACATCTGGTCCTTCATTTGGGGAACCTTTGCTATATAGAACCTTATTACCCGAGTCGCTTTGCTCGGCAGTTTGGGTATGATCAGCTTTATGTTGGTAATCCCCGCAGAGAATTAAGTTTTGTTGGGAATGTTTTTGAGAGAGCTCGAGCTTGATTTCACTTCATCGCAGATGGAACTCAAGCCAGATTTGATTTTCCACTCAAGACCCCAAACTCGAGTATGAGTTTCTTATTTTGTAAGTGGTTCGCAAATACTAACTCTGCTCCTCAAAGTTTCAACATACACTATACCAGTTTTCGGGAGATCAGAACTTGGTATGCCCAGAAAAAGAAGGCCGACAGCACGAAAGTGGCAGGGATGGAGGATTTCAGGGGGATAGCGAATCTAATAGATCAGAGCAAAAGCAAGAGGGCAATGATGCACCAGCTCAGGCTGTCTCCCTTGATGCTTCTCCTGATCCGACATCGAGGAGGGCTTCTCCCCTATCGCAGTCTTCTCCCGAGAAATCTTTACATAAGTGGAAGAGACTAAGGCGTCTTAGCGACTTGCCTACCATTCCGCAGGGGATTGACTCGCAGAGCACTCTGTATGGGACAGGAACTGCAACACCCACTCCAGTTGCTGAATCCTTCGTTGAGGAATCCAAGGAGGATGAAGATGATTCCTCCTTAACTCTCCGCTCCCTCAAGAGGCGTCGGATTCAAGGACTTGTTCTTTGCGATGACCCTGTTCCCATTACTCAAAAGGGCTCTACTTCTCCTATTGGTCAGGCCGACGTTGAAGTCAATGTTTCCTCGGCCTTACAAGAGGGTTCTGTAGTTCCTATTGCTCAGGGTACTGTAGATGATGAAGTGCAAATCATTGGGGAGACTCGCACATCAGATCCCCCAAAAGCGGCACCTCCTTCTGAAGACCAGGATGACTGGGGCGATGATGATGACGCCTATAGCGACAGTTTTCGCTCTTCTACTCCTCTCTCAGACCATGGAAAATACGCCTTTTTGAGTGAGGATGTTCGGACCGAAGTATACGGGCCTGAAGTGTTTGGTCCTGAGGTGTACGGACTTGGAGAATCCAGCGTCCAATCTTTAGGTCTTCATCTTCTTTCTTTAGCAATTATGCTATTTATCAAATGATACTGTAAAATTTTAACCATTAAATTTCTTCTTTTTGCTAGCTCCAGTTTCGACTCCGAACTTAGAGTGCATGGGCGCAAAGGTGACTTCTCCAGACAATATCATCGCGGGAGCTGACACTGGTGAAGCGACCGAAGTTACTATTTCTGCGGTTGATACTTCATAAGTGGTGATTCTCGAGGTTGCTATGCCTACGACCTTGGTCACGACTGCTCCAACCGATGTTATAGTTCAGGAGGCTATGATTGGTAGCTCCACGGAGATCTCTAGAGGTGCCATTCCTCCTGTTGCGGATCAACCCGCTTCTGCCTCATCAAGTATTACTCCTTCTCATGCAGAGATTGACATGCTTGAGAGTGATTTGCTGAAGGACACAGTGGAGACTTTCCTTCACTTTCTGGACCGCTGTATCGATAACATACTAAAGGGGGTTCCTTTTGCTTCAATCGCCAATGTTCTCAACATTTACCTAACTGGTATTGTTAGCATTGGTGGAGAGGATAGAGCTGCTCCTTTTAGGCTTATGGTAACTCAGCTTCAAAAGCATGCTGAATTCCTGTCGAGAGCCAGAAGTGCTGATAAATCTGAGACAGTGAAAATCATTTTTCAGAAGCTGAAAGAGGAACAGCTTATGTCTCAGAGACTCAGGAGAAGGCAGATATTTGCAAAGCCTCCCTAGAAAAAGGTCAATCAGACCGCGAGTCTCTGGTTCTTCAAGTGGAAGCCGTTGCTTCAATTGTCAAGGGCCATAACCAAGCTATTACTAAGGCTCAAGAGACCATTGCCAAAACCCAAGCCTTCCTAGCCAAGGTCACCAAGGAACGTGATGAGTCCGTGAGGAATCTCGCCAATTTGTCACGTTAGAGGGACAATATATCCAGGGATCTTCAAGCGATGCAAGCTGAATTGGATTCGCTGGAGGCTGCTGCAGCGCAGAATGTTATTGCTAGTGACGAGGAACTGCGTCGCCAAGCTACTGTTCAAGCTTATGAGATCCTTCAGCAAGACATTGATGGCGCAGAGGAGAAAATAAAAGTTCTCTTGAACCATTGAGTTGTAAAGACCGGTCTATGCTTATATATTTTTTTGCTGTTCTTTCTCTTGTAACCATCCCCTGACATTTGTTGTACATGGCATGACACCTTGTTTATGTGAAGAACTTAATCTTGGTTTTGTATTTCTAAGGCACAACCTTAGCATTTGTCTTGCAATAAATTCGCCTACTTCAGTTTGAAATTCGCAAATTTCTGTAATATTCTAGTATCCGTATATCTGTTACGTGACTTCCGCGGATCTTTGTCAGGTTTGTGATTTCACATTCAGAGGCTCGCGAATTAACTAAACTCATAGTAGATGCGTGATCCTAACTTCCAAGGATTGCGGGCTCGGGTTTGCGATGTTCCGTCCGGAAGTTGGCGGATTTATGCTAAATTCGCAATCTTAGTCATTGTTGACTGCACTCGCGCTTAGAAATTTCTCGGGGCAACCCATAATTCCTCGGAATTTGTAAAGACTTCTGCGATCCTTGAGACGAAGCCGTCGGGCGTGGGATTCCAAGCGTTGCCAGCATTTATGACGAGATCTCCGGGTTGGATATCCAAACATTCCATGCAGCAGTAATAAATTCTGTTGAGATCTGAACTGAAGATCTTAGCCAAAGATCTCGGCTTTATCTCTTCCAAACTAGAGATCATAGTCACCAAACTTGTCTATATAAGACACCTGACTTCTTCAATGGAAGATCATTTAGCCGTGAGAATTTTCTTTGCGACTCTCTTCTTTTTCTTTCTTTTGTAGTCGATTGTTTCATATAGTCATTTTTTTTCTTCTTCTCCAACCGAAGCGATGGATAAGAGTTGGCATATTACAAGGCCTCCAAACCACCTCAACCCAGCGGTGTGTTTCACCAACACGGTTCTTCTGACCGTAGTCATTTTCGTTAATTAAGGTGAACTTCTTCTTCTGAGTTAGATTCTCCTCTTCCTTCTTTTTCTTCTCTTTTTAACAGGATTTTAACCTAGCTGCAGGAGATAACCGTTGTCATTATCCTTAATAATGACTCAGACCCGATGGGCTCGTAATTGCTTCCAATGCCTCAAGGAGCTTGGAAGGTCTCATGTATTTTACATGAGAGAAAAGATTTCGGGTCTGGGGCATTGTTTTTTCTTCTTTCCTAGTACTCCACAAGGTTACGGTACTAATGACCAGGACCTTGAATTTGCGCAACACGTCATGTTGTACATCCGAGGTGTGCATTTGGTATGCCTAGTTTTGAACTAATTAAGTCACTGACATCATCACTAGGGGAACCAACCAGGAGGTCCCTGATTGTGGTCGGAAAGAAAAAACAAGATTATGCCTTTAAGCCGTCCTCACAAAGGGAGGCTACAAGAGCAAATTGGAATTGAAGGCCATGGAGCAAACTTTTGATCTGAACCATGCCGAAAAAGATGGTTACAGAAGCAAGTCTGTCAATCCGGAAGAAGGGCCTGCAAGAGCAAACTTTTTGATCTGAACCATGCCGAAAGAGACGGTTACAGAAGCAAGTTTTTCCCCCTTTTTTTACTCTTGTTGACTGTAAAACACTAGAGAATTCTCTGTAATTTTGTTTTGATGATGAATAAAAAAGTTCTTTTCTTTCTACGTAACTGAGAGTATCTAAAAGATGATTCTGATGTTGATTACCAGAGGTAACTGTTAACTTGATAATTTCGAAATGAATCACAATTTCCTAAGTACCCAAAGCTACTATGAATGAAAGAACTTCTTGTTGATAAACTTGATTCACCAAATGTGTTATTGACTTGACAAATTTGATGGATAAAGAAATCTGGTTCGCCAGAGGTAATATTTAACTTGGCAATTTTGGAAAAAGGAAAATTTGGTTTGCCAGAGGTAATTTTTAACTTGGCAAATTTAATAGAAGGAAAATTTGATTCGCCAGAGGTAATATTAAACTTGGCCAATTTGATAGAAAGAAAATTTGATTCGCCAGAGGTAATATTTAACTTGGCAAATTTAATAAAAAGGAAATCTGGTTCGCCAGAGGTAACATTTAACTTGGCAAAGAAATCTGCTTCGCCAGAGGTAATTTTTAACTTGGAAAATTTGGTAGAAGGAAAATTTGATTCGCGAACTGAAGACTTTTAGTCCGGAACCAAGAATCTTCATTAATGAACTTCTAATTACAGAGAAACCTTTGTTCATAATTTGCATAGAACTACCCAGGCCGTATTATGACTGGTGTTCTGCAATTTTACTAAGAATAATATTTCTTCAAGAACATGTCGTTGATCGGCATCATGATCTTGTCACCGTTCGGCTTTGTTAACCGATACGCGCCGTTGGAGTAGACCGTATTAATGATAAAGGGTCCTTCCCACTTTGGCTGGAACTTTTCTCTAGGCTTCTAACTAGTTATGATCGGTCTTCTGACTGACAAGACGAGATCACCTTTCTTGAAAGTTCTTCGCTTAGCCTTTTTGTTAAAGGTTCTGGAGATCTGTGCTTGGTATAGCTCGATATTCTGTTGAGCTTCTAAGCACTTATCATCCAATACTTCTAATTCTTAGAGCCTTTGTTGGTGTTTTTCTTCTCGCGTCATTCTAGTTGTCAATGGAACTCGTAATGACGGGATCAGGATTTCCAAAGGTAAGACTGCTTCTGACCCATACACCAAAGAGAAGGGCGTGGCGTTAGTGGGGGTTCGAATTGTGGTACGATACGCCCACAGGCATTCTCCGAGCTTCTCGTCCCAGTCCCTTTGATTGGATGAGCAAATTTTTTCAGAAGTTTTACAATGGTCTTATTGAAGGTTTCTGTTAGACCATTAGCTGCAGGGTAATATGGTGATGATGCTATATCCTCGATCCTGTACTTGTTGCAAAATCTAGAATATACTTGGCTCACAAACTGAGGCCCATTATCATGAATGATCCTTCTGGGTACTCCGAAGCGGTAAAGCACGTGGTGTTTGATGAATTTGATAACGTATGATGACTTTACTTCAACCAGGAAAATGGCTTCAGTCCATTTTAAAAAGTAATATGTTATAGCTAAGATGAAGCGGTGTCCTCTTGTTGATGGCGGGGAGATTGGCCCAACAATATCCATACCCCATTGTTCAAATGGCCATGACGTAGCCATTGGGTGAAGATACTCTGGAGCTTGGTGTATAAAGTCTGCATGTTTTTGGCAGGCTCTACATTTCTTGGCGTAGTCAACCACTTATGCCATCATCTTTGGCCAGTAATAACCTATCCTCCGAATTCTATCCCAGAGTTTTGGTCCTGGCTGGTGTGCTCCGCAGATACCAGCATGAGCTTCCTCAAGTACCTTTTTAGCTTCGCGGCTGGAGAGACAGCGAAGTAAAACTCCGTCGTAAGATTTCCTATACAATATCTGGAGTTCTGCATTGTAGTAGAATCTGACAGCCCTTCTCTAAATTGCCCTAGCTTCTTTTGGATTTTCGGGTAATATACCGTAAAGGACATAGTCTATATAAGGAAAACGCCAATCCCTTGACTCTAGGCTTGACTCGAGAGCGTATGCTTCGTCTTCCTGTGGTTTCTTCATTTCTTCTTTGAGCTCATTCTTAGGACAAAATAATTCTTTGCTTCCCACTGTAATTTGCCTTCTAGCATGCTTGGGCAAAGCTAGCGTAGCAGCCAGGGAAGCTAGCGAATCTGCATAACTGTTTCGGTGGCGCTTTATGTGGCTGATATAGAAACCGTCAAAATCATCGGCTATCTTGACCACCGCATGATAGTATGGCAGGAGATCTTCCTGTTTGACCTCGTACTCCCCTTTTACTTGATTCACTACAAGTTGGGAATCCCCATATGCCTCCAAATATTTGACCCCCAGTTGTTTGGCTATTTTTAAGCCAATTAAGAGGGCGTTATACTCCGCGACATTATTGGAGCACGAGCTTGTTAATGAGTAAGCTCGAGGAATGATGTAGTTATGGGGAGAGACGAAAACAACTCCTACCCCCGCTGTCATCTTTCCTTCGGATCCCATTCGAGAAGCACCATCAAAGAAAAGCTGCCACACACCTCTTGAGACTGTATTTGCCTCGGAGGACTTTCGCGATTTATCCTTTTCTGGGATCAAGTCCCATTCTTCTAACTCTCCCTGGATTTGCTCGTATAACTTCGAGGATGCCGGGATTGGATGTTCGGCTAAGAAGTCAGCGACGGCCTGTCCTTTAATAGACTTCTGTGGGACAAAGCGCATATCATACTGTGATAATAAAATAGCCCAATTGGATAGTCTTGAGTTTAAGGATCCAGGCTTAGTCATCAATATTCTCAAGGGGTTAACTCTCGATACAACGTGGATAGTTTGTCCAATCAAATAGTATCGCATTTTCTGTATTGCGAACACTAAGGCTAGACATTCCTTTTCCACTTGATTATACCGGTGTTCCGCCCCGACCATCATTCTGCTTAGATAATAAATAGCTCGTTCGTGACCTGAATCATTCTTCTGCGCTAGCAAAGCTCCCAAGGAATAGTCCATAGCCCTTACATATAGCAGAAAAGGTATCCCTGAGGTTGGAGCTACAAACCCTGGTGGATTCATGAGATACTGTTTGACTTCTTCAAAAGCCTTTTGGCATGCATCGTCCCAAACAAACGACACTCCTTTCCTCATTAACCTGGTGAAGGGCTGACATTTACCAGACAAATTTGATATAAACCTGCGGATGTATGCCAACCTGCCTTGAAATCCCCTTAGCTCTTTGCGGTTGCGGGTGGACGGCATGTCTTGGATTGCCTTGACCTTATCTGGATCAAGATGTATTCCTTTTGACGTTACAACGAAACCGAGGAATTTTCCACTGGAGACCCCCAGGAAAGACTTAGTTGGATTCATCTTGAGCTAGTGCTTCCTCATGAGTCGAACACTGTCTTCAAATCTTTCAAGTGATCGTTTTTGTTCCTGCTCTTAATCGCTAAATCATCTACGTAGCATTCCACTGTCTTCCGGAGGTGCTCTTGGAATATTGTGTTCATGGCGCGTTGATACGTAGCGCCTGCATTCTTTAGGCCAAAGGGCATGACTGTATAGCATTATACTCCGAGTGGTGTTCTGAAGGACGTATGCTTATCATCATCAGGGTATATCTTTATTTGATTATACCCTGAGAATCCATCCATGAACGTCATACGCTCATACCTGCAAGTATTGTCTATCATAATATCCGTGATAGGTAATGGGAACTCGTCTTTAGGGCAAGCTTCATTTAAATCCCTAAAGTCTATGCAAACTCGTATTTTTCCGTTTTTCTTGGTCACGAGAACTATATTCGCGACCCAATCAGGGTGTTGTTCCTTGCGAATAAAGCCTGATTCAATCAGCTTCCTGATTTCAGCTTCTATAGCTTCCATGATCTCTGGGCGAAATCTTTGTTGCTGTTGTTTTACTGGTTTAGCCTCTGGCCGGATGTTTAATTTGTGCACCGCCACGCTTGGATCTAATCCAGGTATTTCCTCATAACTCCAAGCGAAAATATCAATGTATTCGCTAGTGAGGGATATCAACTCTCCCCTTTCTTCTGAGGATAGGTTCTCACTTATGAATATGGGCTTAGGATTCTTTTCATCCCCCATATTAATTTGGATCACTTTGCCTTCAGTTGGAGGCTCGCGTTGTTTAAACTGAATCTCCCACTTCATATTAAGATGCTTGGCCCAGAGATCATCTCTTATTGGCGAGATTTCTTCGTCTTCTTGGATTGCGGAAGCCATGTTCATGGACACTTCGCGGAAAATCATACCAATACTGACATCTGAGTCCCAGCATGGTGATTCTGACGAATGATCGTACTGTCGTTCTTCAGTTTTTTCATCTAAGGATCTTTCGGGAGTGGTGACGTATCCCAACCCCCTGCCAGTTTTCTTGTAATAATCTGGCATTTTTCTTTCTGGGACATAGGGTTGAAGGATTGTCCTTCTTCCTCTTCCGAAATTCAACCCCTGCCTTTGGCTAGATCGTATCCCATTTTCCTCATTAATCTACGAGAATTTTCATCGTAATGGAAGAACTCGGGTTTCCCTGTTCTTCCTCAGAATCTAAGCATTTCTTTTTGTTCTTGTGACTTGCTCTTCCAAATACTATGGCTTTTTGGGTTCCGTTTTTAGGAGGGACCTCAAAAATGACCTGGTTAGCACTTTCAACGTCATCACTTAATTCGCGTAAGGATGATCGGATAGGTGCTTGGAAGGAAGTCAGAGAATATATCTCATTTACACAGTCGCTGAATGCATCTGTGCTAGTGCTTGAGGGCTCCGAATCAATACCAGAAGAATAAACAAACTCTAAATTTTCATTTATCACCCATTCACCATCAGAGTGAACGGTGTTATTTACATCAAGGCCTTCGAGGCTTATTATAATGGGCTCACCGTCCCAAATTACATCATCGGATTCTGAATCTTCGAATCCTGATTCTGTATCAGCTTCTTCGCCGCTATCAGAGTCATCTGGAACGGGCTGATCTGTAACATCGAACGCATAATGTATATAGTTCAATTACTACTGCTAAGGAACTTTGGGAGTCTTTAGACAAGAAATATAATACAGAAGATGCCGGCTCTAAGAAATATGTAGTTGGTAAGTTTCTGAATTATAAAATGGTTGATTCTAAAAATATAATCAACCAAGTACAAGATCTTCAAGTGATCATTTATGAAATTCATACTGAAGGTATGACTATTAGTTAATCATTTCAAGTGGCTGCAATTATTGAAAAATTGCCACCATCTTGGAAAGAATTCAGATATTACCTAAAGCATAAACGAAAAGAAATGACATTTGAAGATCTGATTGTACATTTGAGAATTAAAGAAGACAACCGTCTTTCTGAAAAGAAAATTAGAAATCCATACAATATTTCTAAAACTAATGTTATGGAAAATTCCAATAAGTCTAATGACAGGAAGCGAAAGCACAATAGTGAAGACTCTAAAAGTGGTAACTCGAAGAGATTCAATGGCAAGTGCTACAACTGTGACAAGCATGGATATCGTGCAAAGGACTGCCGTGTGTGCAAGGCACAAGATTCTTCAAAGAAGAAGAAGAAGCGTCCTAATACAAACTTGGCCGAAGAAGAAAATCTTTGTGCAAATGTAGATATAAATTGTACATCTGTTCTCTCAGAGGTTAACATAGTTGGTGGCAATTCTAAAGAATGGTGGGTGGATACTGGGGCCACTCGTCACATCTGCGCCAACAAGTGGATGTTCTCTACATATGAACATGTGGAAGGAGAACTACTCTACATGGGTAACTCTACAACCTCCAAGATTGAAGGACGAGGAAACATTGTACAAAAGATGATTTCGGGAAAAGAACTTACTCTTACTAATGTACTTCATGTACCAGATGTCCGCAAGAATCTGGTTTCAGAATCAGTCTTGAGTAAGAAAGGGTTTAGGCTTGTATTTGAGTATGATAAATTTGTACTTACAAAGAATGGTGTATATGTAGGCAGGGGTATATGACAAATGGTCTGTTTAAAATAAATACAATGACCATTGCCCCTAAAGTTAATAATAAAATTGATTCTTCTGCTTATATGGCTGAGTCACCTTATATTTGGCATGGTAGATTAGGACATGTAAATTATTATACTTTACAAAGATTAATAAATATAAATATGTTGCCTAATTTTAATATAAACTTTGATGATAAATGTGAAACATGTGTTGAATAAAAAAATGGCTATTTCGTTCTATAAAACGTAGTACTGAACCTTTAGAATTAAATCATACAGATGTTTGTGATTTAAAATTTGTTCAAACTAGAGGTGGAAAGAAATACTTTATTACTTTTATAGATGATTGTAGTACATATTGTTATGTAGATCTAATGAGAACAAAAGATGAGGCAATTGAAATGTTTATACAATATAAAAATGAAGTTGAGAATCAACTTAGTAAAAGGATAAAAATGCTAAGAAGTGATAGAGGTGGTTAATATGAGTCACCATTTGCACAAACTTATGCAGAATATAGTATTATACATCAAACAACTGCTCTTTACACACCTCACCAAAATAGAATTGCTGAGCGTAAGAATAGGACATTAAAAGAAATGATGAATGCCATATTAATAAGTTTTGGTTTACCTAAGAACATATGGGGGATGCTTTGCTTTCTGCTAATCATATTCTCAACAAAATACCCCAAAAGAAATTAGATAAAACACCTTATGAATTATGGACAGGTCGGGCACCTAACTATAAATTCTTAAGAGTATTGGGATGTCTTGCAAAGATTGCAATTCCTACTCCTAAAATGACTAAAATTGGATCTAAAACTATTGATTGTATATTCATTGGATATGCACATAATAGCAGTGCTTATCATTTCTTTGTTTTCAAGTCTGATCATGCAGAGATACATAAGTACTCTATTATTGAATCTATGAATGCAGTATTTTTTTTTTATTTTTCCTAGTAAAGAATATGAACCAAGTTCTCCTAAAAGGACTTGTGATGAAGTTATAAGAGAAACAGAATTTGATTCTGAAAATAAAACCAATAAGAATGAATGTAGACGGAGCAAAAGGGCCAGGGTTAATAAATCATTCGGTCCAGATTTTCTAACATATATATTAGAAAAAGAACCTAAAACTTATAAAGAGGCTATGTCTACACCTGAAACTTCTTTTTGGAAAGAAACTGTAAATACTAAAATTGAATTAATTATTCAAAATCACACATCTTCCTCCAGGAAGCAAACCATTAAGATATAAATGTATATTTAAGAGAAAAATAAAACCTGATGGGTCTATAGATAAATACAAAGTTAGACTTGTAGTAAAAGGCTATAGACAAAAGGAAGGTATTGATTACTTTGATACATATTCACCTGTAACAAGAATAACATCCATAAGATTAATAATTGCTAATGCTGCATTATATAACCTTGAACTTCATCAAATGGATGTAAAAATAGCATTTTTAAATGGTGAATTAGATGAAGAAATTTATATGGAACAACCTGAAGGTTTTGTAGTTTCAAGTAAAGAAAAGAAGGTGTGTAGACTTGTTAAGTCACTTTATGGACTTAAACAAGCACCTAAATAATGGCATGAGAAATTTGACCAAGTTATATTATCAAATGGATTTCGTTATAATGAATGCGATAAATGTGTATATGTAAAAGGGGATATGCACAACTATGTCATTGTATGTTTATATATGGATGACATGAATATTACCAGTAGCACTGTGGCTCTAATTAAAGAGGTAAAAATCATGTTAACACAGAAATTTGACATGAAAGACTTAGCTATTGCAGATATTATTTTTAGTGTTAAAATTTTCAGGACGTCTGATGGATATACCTTATCCCAGTCTCATTATATCGAGAAGATACTCAAAAAATTTGACAAGGAAAATAATGATATAGTTAGGACACCTGTAAATATGAGTCTACATCTTACAAAGAATATAGATACTAGTATATCTCAATTAGAATATTCTCAGATTATTGGCAGTTTTATGTACTTAATGAACTGTACAAGACCTGATATTGCATACTCAGTAAGCAAACTGAGTAGGTTTACAAGTAATCCAAGGGAGACTGGAAAGCAATAGTTAGAGTACTCAAATATTTGAGGTACACTACTAACTATGGGTTGCACTATACTAGATATCCAGCAGTAATAGAAGGATACACTGATGCTAACTGGATTACCGATTCAAAAGACATGAAATCCATGAGTGGATATGTATTTACTGTTGGAGGTGCAGCTATCTCTTGTAAATCTTCAAAACAAACGTATATAGCCAGATCCACTATGGAATCTGAGTTTATCGCTTTAGATAAAGCTGCAGAAAAAGCAGAATGGCTTCGAAACTTTTTAGAAGATATTCCAATGTGGCCTAAACCTGTGTCAGCAATTTGCATCCATTGCGATAATCAATCAGTAATTGGAAGGGCACAGAATGTATTATATAATGGAAAGTCACGACATATACGTCGTAGGCATGAAACTGTAAGACAGCTGCTTACAAACGGCATAATATCTCTTGATTATATAAAATCAAAAGATAATATTGCAGATCTATTAACAAAAGGCTTGACCAGAGATCAAGTATATAAGTTATCGGGGGGAATGGGATTACAGCATACTAAATAGAGTAACTCCATAATGGCAACCCAACCTAACTGACTGGAGATCCCAAGATCTAGGTTCAAAGGGACAACCGAATTGTGGGGGAACTCGTTAGAATCACTGAGGAAATAATTCCTATCTCATTTATATGGTAAAATAGTGATTAACCTGCAATGTGTTAGGATAAGCCAAGCTTTTAATAATCCTTATATCTTGGAAATCCAAGTAGAGTATGGCAGGATACTCTTTATAAGAGATTACCTATATGAGTGTGAAGGGGCCGCTTCTATGAGAATGATAAAGGCTAAATTCTCTAGAGCACTCATAAAATTACCAGGTTGTCCAGGGCCAAAACGGACACAACATAAGAATCTGTTAAAGTTAAAAAAAATCGTGTGAATATTATTGTCTTAATTTACATCAAAAACTGAACAGTTCAAAAACATCGTGTTCACTACTTAACGAGTAAACTCGATAATATTTCACTAGGGAAGGTTCAAAGCCAAAAGTCACCTCTCCCGATGCAGTAACTTTCTATTATACTCTCTGTTTAGTTGCATTAGTGTCTAAGTTATTTTCATTCATGTGGGGGATTGTTGAATTCATGTATGTTTGAACTTGAATCTTTAAATCAATTCACTAGTTCAAAAATAAATGAATTAGGTGAATAGAAAATGGTTTCAAAGAGGAGTACATAGTAAAACGAACAAAAAAGGAAACAAGAAAAACTAGAACCACATTGGCTAGAGGATTGTTAGGATGTGGGTTTATATAGAGTTGTTTGTTCCATGACTTTGTTTATATAAGAAGAGGAGAAATCTTGAGCACCACGGGTGGTGCTACGCACCGCATGCGCACGCGCGTGTGAGACGGCGAATGGGCGTTTAGGGCACATTGGGCACTTTAGTGGCGCACTTGGCACTTCGCACATACGCATCGTCGCGAGGAGCTGAGGAGCCTTTGATTTTTTGGTGCTATTGGATTCGAGTTACCTCTATTGGGTTCAGCTATTTGGATTCGACCCGCACCCGTTAAGATTCGTTAGGATTTGTCCGTTGAGATCCAACGGTCTTCTGTTAACCGTTGCCGTTAAACGGTCACAACTATTAACAGCCAACCGTTGTGACCGTTTGCCCAGAAGCCTATAAATAGGCCTCTGTCCAGACCTTTTATAAATACATTCTATAGATTTTCTTTTGTTCTTCCTTCTTCTGCAGACAGAAACTTGGTCTTTTGACAGAGAGTTTCTGTTTCCAGAAGAACAGTTCTTCATAAATCAGTCCTGCATAACACCATGCATACATACAGAGAGTATTCTTTATCAGATTCGCTAGAGCAACAGGATTGTGGCTTCCTTCCTGTTGCAGACCAGTCGTTGTATCCTGAGAGACCGACGCCCATTGCAATCCAGAAGCAAGCGGTGGAGGGCGAATCGGTTTTAAGGAGATAGTGTTCAACACTAGCCTCGATCTTCTTCCTGTCATCTTTCAATCGTCTTCATGTCATCATCAGTTCTGTCATCTTCCTGTCTTCATCAGAACTTCTGCATACATCCTTCTGAATACAGGTTTTTTTCAGTAAGCTTATTTATTCTGTTTAGGATAGTAAATTACTTAAACAGTTTAATAGTTTTCTGTAAACAATAATACAATAATTCTGAAATATAATTCTGAAACTGGTATATTATACAGAATTAATTTTATGCATACAGTAGTAAATTTGTGTAGTAATTCTGTTAATTAAACAAGTCTGCCCATATAATCTAAAACATTAGTCACTAGCAATATCAATTTAGCACTATTAATACCAACAGCTGAACCGTTAAAAAGGAAGCTGACAATAAAGTTGGACCATTAAAAAGGAGGTGCAGTAGGATCAAAGGAGGCAACAGCGGGACTAGTCAGCTGGGGAGGAGGTTACGTTGGATAGTCAAGGGCAACTAGATGAAGAGGAAGGAGGAATAAGAGATAAAAGATAAAGAAAAAATAGAAAAAAAAAAAAAAGAGTAACTTGGAAATATAATAGATTATATTTTGAAAAAATCTTATTTCTATGGGGGATATACTTAGAAAGTTGGGGAATTTAGAAAATTAGTGTATGCATTTAAAATTCCTTTTGACTTGAATAACAATTAAGGATATCTGAAAAATTCTAAATGCACACCCCTTTCCTTTTAGTGAGTCCAGCTTCTCAGTGAGTACCATATAACTTATAAAGTTGGTAGAATTTTCTTAGTGAGTACCATCTATTTTTCCAAATTGCTCTTATCTTCTCCAACCGTTTTTCTTAGTGAGCACCACTCCCTACTTTTTCTCTTTTCCTCTTCCCAAATTCTTCTCTTTCCAGATCCACTCGAAATCGCCCCTAATCGCCCAAACTTCGATCCCAACTAGGCGAAACCGCTTCCAATCGGCATGAAACTAGTCCCAATCGACGTGAAATCGGTACGAAAACGTATCTAAATAGAGTAGAAATTTGGTTAAAGAGGATGGTGCTCACTAAGAAGGAGCCAAACCATTTTTGGTCAAAAAAAAAAAAGGTAAACTTTGAAACTTTTTGAAACTTTTCTCATGGTGACTAAGAGGAAAGTGGTGCGCATTTAGAATTTCCCAGGATATCTCCACTACCTTGGGAGCTAAAAAAATTACAAGGACGACACCTCACAACTCACGAGTGGTACCTAAAACGATTTAACAAACGTAAATTTCAGTATGGGCTATGATCAAGAAGAGATGAAAAAGAGGCTGAAAAGGAAAGAGATTCTTTTTTCTATTTGGGCTTCCAAGGATTAGAGATTGGGCCCAGCTAAGCTGGTAATTTAGGTCGGCCCAGCTCAACCATGTAAGCTTTTACGCGGAATTAGATCGTTCAAGTAAGAAATATTTCTTTAGAAGCAAATTCTTATCCCCTTATGAAACTTTATTCTCCCTATAAACCTTACTCGAGTAAACGAACTAAATGTAAATGGGTTGATAGATTGTAATATGTGCTACTGTAATATGCTTGGGGTCTTTTAGTTCAATCATTTGCGACCCTACAGGATTCATTGACTTGAAACTTTGTGTCATCTCTCGCACCACACCAGTCAGCTTGCGTATGCAAGGTGATCGATAAAAAGACCATAAAGACAACAAGAGTCGTTCACGTAACTTCAAATTTAATATAGTCTTGTACTTAGAGCCCACCTAAATTATTGCCGAGCGGACCAAGTTCTTAAATGTGAAGGGGACTAAGCTCGATACATAGGGTCACGCAATGAGTCCACAGAAACTGATGTGTATGGTCTCTAATATTAGGCATTAGTTTTAGGACCGCTGCATGGCTTGTTATCAGCGGAAATGAGAATAGATGGATTTATAAGTCAATCATTCACTCGTTCTATTCAAAATTTGAATTAATAAAATAAAATTTATATTTATAATTCAAAATTTTTAATTGGATGGTTCAGGAATTGATCATCATACCTAAAGATGAGAATGGATAGATCGAAAAACTAAACTTTGACTCATCATGCTCAAAATTTTAAATTAATAATGAAATTTTTATTTTTCTATTTTAAAATTTTGAATTAATTGGATAGATCAAGAATTGACATTTGAACATTTCTATTCTCATCCTTATTTGACAACTAGTCGATCTTTCAACACTCATTCTACGGGCAATTTAACATTCAAACCCATCGGTCACATCTGATATGAGTGTGATTTACGCAACTAATTCGCTTATGAGAGTTGCTAGATGCGCCCCATACTTTTCTTAGTGAGCTCCAGGACAATAAGTCATATTATTTATAAATTTGTCATTTATAATTTTGGACCCAGTTGCTCTTGTAATTTTCTTATTGAGCCCCATTTCCTCTTCTCTCTCAGCTCGTTTTTCTTAGTGAGCCCCCAAATCTTTTAACTTCTTCTCATTTTGATGCGTGACATCTCCAGGAAAAAAAAAACAAAAAGGGGGAAAAAATGAGCGACTCAAGGAACCCTAAATCATACAATAAATTTACTTATCATCGTTTGCATGCAATTACTAACGTTTTCTTGAGTATTTTGTGATTATTTCCTTACAAATCTGGTGTGGCTATCTCCGTTTTTGAGAGTTTTTTAGTAGATTGAAAAAGATGGAGAACCAGATTACAACATTGGCAAAAATCGACGAGTCTCCTTATTTAGAGTTATGTTTAAAGTATTTTTAGACTCAATAAACACCCTGATTTGAATGATGAATGAAAATCATGATTTTTATAGATTTTGGCAATATGTATAGTTGTCACGACTATTTTTTAGCAGTCGGGGCAGAAACCCTAGTCGGGATGGGAATGCTGACCTAAACAAATTGTGGTCGAGATTACTATCCCAACCAGTAAAGTCTTAGATCGGGGTTGATTTCCCGACTTGGCTAATTTTAAATGGTTTTAGCTATATCTTTCAACCAAATGGTTAGTGTTTGATCTTGAATAAGTTATATTATAGTGTTACATATCAATTGAACTTCTAATTTTTTTTCGTTTATTATAGGTTCAAGCAACTATTGAAAGTAATGGAGTTAAGGTCATAGACGCTGACGGTGATTATAGTTTGCATTTCAGTACTTGTCAAGTATGTATATGAGATTAATTTTTTTTGTCTAAACCTTGATACTATTTTAAAGGTTTTAATTGAAGAATTAAATGTTCAGGTTTTTGAAAGTCGAGATGGATTATGTCAGTGGGTTGGAGATATAGGTAGGAAGCTCAGGTTAATGATTATGATTGCAAATCCAGATAGTGGTGGATGCAGTAGGCGGGGTCGGATTTTTTTTTTTTTTTTTGTGAACGTGGAAGGAAGCCAGGATTCAAGAAAACAGCTAAACTTGATAGTTTCAGGAGAAGTAAGAAGTGTGAATGCCCTTTCAGATTAGTAGATGACCAGTTGAGTTTGGGGGATCTGAATGGAGGTTGAGAGTTAAATGTGGTGTGCATAATCACGCGCCAGCAGGTTATCTTCACGGTCACTCCTATGCAGGGAGGTTGTCAGAAAGTGAGACATCCATTATGGTTGAGCTTTCAAAGTGTCACGTCCGCCCGAGGCATATATTAGTTTCATTGAAGCATAAAAACCCAATGAATGTCTCTACAATGAAAACTATCTATAATGCTCGGCACAAGCATAGTGTTCTTGAGAAGGGAGGAAGAACTCAGATGAACCTATTATATAAAGTTTCTGAAGTGAACTACATTGAATGGCATTGGAAAAAAGAAATTACTAATTCTGTAACAGATCTCTTCTGGACACATCCTGATGATGTTGAATTGTTACATGCATTCCCGGGCGTGATCATCATGGAAAACCCGAATAGGATGAACAGGTTCAACTACCTGCTGTTGGAGATAGTTGGTGTGACATCCACAAATATGACATTTGCCATTACTTTCGCATTCTTTGACTAGAAAAGGAGACTAATTACGCTTGGGCACTGGACAAACTTCGTGTGTTACTTGTTGTCAATCTGCAATTTGTTACGGACAGGGATTTAGCACTTATTAAGGCCGTGGAACCCATCTTCCCATCAAGTAAGTATCTTCTATGTAAATGGCATATCAACAAAAATGTGTTGGTGAATTGAAAAAAGTATTTTCAGCAGGAGAAGTTTTATATGCAATGGAAGTATATTATGTTGTCAAATGCAAAAAAGGAATACAACCAACTAGTGATAGCTTTCAAGCAAGATTTTTGGACATGGCCCAATGCAGTTGAGTATGTGACGTCAACATGGTTAGAGCCATACAAGGAAAGATTTGTTGCGTATTGAATAAATATTTGTCCTCATCGTAACAACGCAACCACTGATAGGGCAGAGAGTGCACATGTAAGGTTGAAGAGACAACTCCGATCATCCTTAGGGGCTACTAATCGAAAGGAGATAACAATGGCTTTTGTGGCAGCATGTCATTCTGTGCCGGTATAAATCAACATATTTCTTTATGTTCATGTCATATTATGTTTGAAACATCTGATCAAACTAATACTCCGTACACAATTTTGTTTCCTACAAGTTATTCTCCAACCTCATTATCCAATTCCAAATATGGTGGTTAACTAGTATCGCTATCGTTTTCTTGATGTCGCAGGTTGGGACACACCATACTTGGGACGTATCGATGAATTCCAGCAAATCGTTTCACCACTCATGGCCACTAAGGAGAAAATAGAGTATTGAATAATAATTTGCAGAGCTATAGCAAGTAGCAATAGGTTGAAAATTTTGTAAACCAATTTTGTAAACTTTGTAAATTTTGTAAACCCATTTTTGTAGCATCAATATGCCAATGATGGCGATTTCGTCAGTTTGAAAAACAAATGGTCAAAGAATTGCTTTTATAAATTTCAAAATACTTTATCGAATGTTGCTCTTTATATAACGATTACTTGTTAAAACTTTTATGATTAATTCAAGTTGTATTTATCTATATGTTCAAAGAAATGCTTTTAATCAAGTTGTATGTTTAAAAATGTTTATTTCTCTGGCTGGGAGCGAAAACCCGACCTAGAAAATGCTAGGGTGGGGTGTACACAATGTCCCGTAAAAGACCAAAGTGCAGTGTACACCCTGGCCAAAAATGTTGCACTTAAATGCAACATGGGGCCAGCTCGAGTAGACAACCTGGCGAAACTACTCACTGGACGGGACTCTAACCCCATCCAGAGCATAAGTTGGCCGTGTTTATAGTTCCGACCTACTGGGTGTGCTTTGTACATGATGACACTGGACGGGGTTTCAACCTTGCTATAGAGCTCACTAGCCGGGGCTGTAATTCCGTCCAGAATGTTCACGAGCCGGGTTTACCACCCCGGCCAGTAAGGTAGTAAAAAATCCATAAAGAAAGTTATATCCACTGGCTGAGGTGTACATGCCGGTCAGACCTTCAACCGGCCGGGTTGTACACCCCTGCCTATAAAGTACAATGGCCAGTGATGAAACCTCATGTATTGTTAGTGTATTTTTCAGGAATTTTATTCGTACAGGGAGATGGTATTAAATCAAAGTTGGAATAGGAAATCAAAATTCGAAAAGTTTCTAAAGTGGGCAACACTACTAGACTACGATGCTGAAGAGACTCAAAGTCGAATACAGTCAGGAAAATTAAACTAACAAGACAAGAGTTTCATGTAAAAAATATTTTAAGAATTTTTCAAATATTTTTACCTCTAAATAGCGGTAACTACCGCTAAATGGCAGCCCAATAGTGGATTGACACATGGAGTTTTTTCCCACAGCTTCGTTATAATCTTGTAGTTTTACAATTGTATTAAAATTGGGTTTGGATTTTCGAAGCCTATATATTGGCCGTATCCTTATATTCTAGGATTTTAAACAGTAGTTAATATAGATTAGGATTTAGTTTGTACTCATTTTTCATCAATAAAATTAGGGTTTTGCTGAAAGGGTGGCAGCCACAACACCGTGCTCCAGAGGTAATCCATTGCTTTGAAGTCTTTATTTGCTTTTTAGATAGAGTTACTTGCTTTCTAGTATAAATTTATTTGCTTTTTATATTAGATTTTATTGCTTTCTAGAATCATGTGTAGCTAATTAGTTTAGCTCTAGGATGTAGAGGAAGTTAGGATCCACCATGTAATTGTTGTCTAATATTTTCTTTTTAAATAAAATAATAAAGACATGATTTTTCTAAAAAAAAGATTAAAATACAAGAACTCGAAAATTAGGACTTTGATAGGTTATAGTTGAATTAGATTTCTTGATAGCATATGCTTAGTTAGGGTTTGGAGTTGTTGATTTTATCTTTTTCATTGAATTATCTAAAGATTTAGTTTGTTTTTATGAAAAGTAGTATCTTTGATGAGTTATACTTGCATACCACTTGATAGCTAATACTTAGAAAACTTTAAATAAAAATTAAATTAAAAAGATAAAATTTTTATGATAAAAGAAGATAATAGAAGTAAGAACATGGTTGGAAATTAGTGGATTCTAGATCCAAGACTATTTAGATTAACTCAACTTCAAACTAGAATCTTTGGTTAGTCCGTTAGACTAAGGAAAGAGTAAGGAAAGCAAAAAAACACTTTAGATCTCTGTGTGATAATCTGTACAGCGCTACACCGACACTGTGCACTTGCAGTAAATATCACATCAAGTTTTTGGCGTCGTTGCCGGGGATTGACGGTATTTTTCTTGCTTTTTCTAATGTTTTACAGATTAACAGTGTGTGTTGAGTGTGTAGGGAACAGTAATTGCAGATACAGGAAGATAAAAAGGGTTAGAAGAGCCTCTGGACTAAGCAGCAAAAATCAGAGAGCCAAAATCTTTAATTTAGCCGCTATTTAGCGGCCAAAACTGCCAATTGGCGGCAGGTAAAGGTAATTTTGAACCCAATTTTCCTCCGGTTCTGTGATTTGGTTCCCTGATTCTATAAAAAAATTCAAAAAAAAATTTTTATATCATTTATTTTCATTTCTTTTCCATCTCTCTCCCTCTCCACTTTTTTCAAAAAAAATTTTAAAAAAATGTTTCAAAATCAAATTGGTTGCTATCATTATCGTGATCCATATCATAATTATTATCTGTGTCCATAGATAGAAAGTTTGCTAGGATTAGGTCATAATCAAATTCACAACACATATAATGAGCTTACGAGCACTTTTTATACACAAAATTACAATTATGAATGGATGAATAATTCTAATTTTGCAAATAATCAAGAGTCATACCAAGAGTGTCCTCCATCTGATCCGTTCTTTATTGGCTATTCATCTTCATGTTCTACATTTAATCATGAATAAGATATTCAATTTAACATGTTATATGAAAGATTAAAAAGATTAGAAACAAAATATGCATGTCATGAGAATTTACCTACAACCACTTCATATCTGTCATCAAATATACATACAAATCCATCATATCCACCTTCAAATTTCACTCATAATCTCGAGATGCAATCATTTGAAGAAAATAAGGAAATTTACAATCATGAATCTGAGGAATGAAGACGTAGAATTGAGGAAGGTATAGAAGGTTTGCTAAAATCATCCTCTCAAAATTCATCCTCTAAAACTGCAGCTTGTATAGAAGATCTTCTCAAAGCGATTTCTCAAGCTAAACGTTTGGAGATCAACCATCTAATAGTTTGAACATATCTAACTCCAACGAGCAATCACTCCAGTTATCTTCTGAAGTAGATATGATTCAAAATGAATTAAATAGTTTTGTGCATGACGAGTCTATAATTCAACATTATGATCAACCTATTTTAGATCATTGTGAAAAAATTATGATGAAACTGATGATAAAGAAAATATTTTACTTGATGATTTATCTCATGGTGAGCTTGCTAGTGACACATTATCATTTGATTCTTTTGATGGAAATTGTGAAGAAATTTGTGAAGAAGAATTTTTATCCCTTCATAATAACTTGACTAATGATAAGTCCACTAGTATGGTATTTTCTTTTGAGAATTTTGATGACAGGTTTGAAGAAAATTTGCATGACAAGCCCATAATACTTGAAGATTGGAAGGAACTACAAAAAGAAGAGATTATGGTACCTAATGATTTAGATGGATGATCCAAAATCGAGCTCATGATTCCGCAATATCAAAGTGAGTATGTTATTTCACAAGTTGATAAAACCAAAATACTTACTGCCATGAAAGATGCTCGTGGGTCAAATATCGACGATAAAGGTACAATTTCCAACTTCAAAATTTTATTATTGAATAAAAAAAAGAAAGGTAGAAATAAATTGAGAAAAATCAAAAACAAGATGGAGAGATTAAATGTAAAACTAACAAAAGGGCTAAGTTCATCCATATCAAAACGTAAAAGGACACATTATGAGTGTGGAAAGCGATCAAGAGGTCGTAGCCGTTTGAATTTTATAATTAGTGTATAATATTTGTATAATAGTTTTCTTTTTTATTTTACCACCCTTGGTTTGTGTATGAGCGCATACACAAGTTTAGGTGTTGGGAAATGGATTAGGAGATTTTTATTTCTTAGAATTTTTAGGATTTTTTTTTATTTTTAAGATTTTTTTTAGATTTTTGGATTTCTTTATTTTACACTTTGGGTAGTTTTTAGGGTAATTAATTGAAAAAAACTGAAAAAATTAAAAAAACTGAAAAGAAAAATAAATTAAAAAAAATTGTGTATTTTTATCAATAGATCAAACTACTTACAGATAAAAAAACAAATTTAGTTTTGAAATTGGATAGGAGAGTAGATTGGATGATACACTTTGAATTTTATGAAAAATATCAAAATCTGAAAAATAAATATCGCTAACTGTAGTTTAGAGGCAAGTATACATTTATTTTTTTCACTTCACAATAGTTTAGTAGGTTAAGAACAAAGATGATAGCGATTGAGTAAGTTTTCTCTCTCTAAACAAAAAAAAGAGAAAAAATAGAAAAAAGAAAAAAAAGTGAGAATAAAATAATGAGGTGAGCCTGGCATTAAGGCAATAGTCTCGAGAGTGATAACATAATGGGGTGCGCCTGGTATTAAAACAATAGCCTCAAGAGTGAAAAAAAAAAGAGTATGATCTGAGTAATCGGGTACTTTGCACCTAAGTAAGCGTAAATATTCGCATGAAAGGTGAAATATTCTAAAAAAAGAAAAAAAAAGTGTATGAACTAAGTAATCGGGTATGTTGCGCCTAAGCAAGCGTCAATATTCGCATGAAAGGTGAAATATTTTTTAAAAAAAAAGAAAAAAAAAGAAAAAAAATTATTATGAGAGAGGAGATGAATCATGAGTTAGAATTGGAGTCCAAAAGTAGACTATCACACGTGCACGTAGATTTATAGGAGCCAATTGATTATCTGTCAGTGGGTATTAAAAGACATGATTTAAATTTTTGATTAAAATGATAAGTGTATCTGATATGACGCTCGATTTGAAAATTGATAATATAAATGCATTATTGAGTTTGTATATTAGTGAGATTAATTGATGAAAATATCATAAAAAAAAAAAGATTTCAAGTTTCTTTTGTATAAAATTTATATTTTTCTTGATTTTCGGTTATCCTTATTTTTCTTTTCTTTAGTCCTTAATCTATTTTCTTCGCGAATTTTGTGGGTATCTTCACTGCAAACTCTCACGAGACACAACTCGTCCACTAGGGCAATCTAGGGGTTTAAAGGCTTGTTGCACGTGCTAAGTGCAATCGCGATTCCTGTGAAAGTGAGTTAGGATTTTTATTTTTCTTTTTAGATTTAGGTTTTGCTCGAGGACTAGCAAAATATAGGTGTGGGGGTGTGATGAGTGCCATATATTGCATATTTATAGCCTTCATATTACCTATTTTTGTATATAAATAATGTTACTCGGGTATTGTTAGTGTATTTTTCAGGAATTTTATTCGTACAAGAAGATGACACGAAATCAGAGTTGGAATTGGAAATTAAAGTCCGAAAAGTTTCTAAAGTGGGTAAAACTACGAGACTACGATGTTGAAGAGACTCAAAGTCGAATACAGTCAGGAAAATTAAACTTACAAGACAAGAGTTTCATGTGCAAAATATTTTAAGAATGTGTCAAATATTTTTACCGCTAAATAGCGGTAACTACCGCTAAATGGCGGCCCAATAGTGGACTTACACGTGGATTTTTCTCACACGGCTTCTATATAATCTTGTAGTTTCACAATTGTATTAGAATTGGGTTTGAATTTCCGAAGCCTATATATTGGCCGTATCCTTATATTCGAGGGTTTTAAGAAGTAGTTAACATATATTAGAATTTAGTTTGTACTCGTTTTTCATCAATAAAATTAGGGTTTTGCTGAAGGGGTGGCAGCCACAACACCATGCTCCAGAGGTAAGTCATTGCTCTGAAGTCTTTATTTTCTTTTTAGATAGATTTAATTGCTTTCTAGTATAAATTTATTTACTTTCTAGATTAGATTTTATTGCTTTCTAGAATCATGTGTAGCTAATTAGTTTAGCTCTAGGATGTAGATGAAGTTAGGATTTACCATGTAATTACTCTCTAGTATTTTCTTTTTAAATAAAATAATAAAGACATAATTTTTCTATAAAAAAGATTAAAATACAAGAACTCGAAGATTAGGACTTTGATAGGTTATACTTGAATTAGATTATTATATTTTTTGATAGTCTATGCTTAATTAGGGTTTGGGGTTGTTGATTTTATCTTTTTCATTGAATTATCTAAAGATTTAGTTTGTTTTTATGAAAAGTAGTATCTTTGATGAGTTATACTTGCACACCACTTGATAGTTCATACTTAGAGCACTTTAAAAAAAAGTAAACTAAAAAGTTCAAATTTTTATGATAGAAGAAGATAATAGAAGTAAGAATAAGGTTGGAAATTAGTGGATTCTAGATTCTAAGCTATTTAGATTAACTCAACTTCAAACTAGAACCTTTGGTTAGTCCGTTAGACTAAGGAAAGAGTAAGGAATACAAAAAAACACTTTAGATCTCTGTGGGACGACCTGTACAGCACTACACCGACACTGTAAGCTTGCAGTAAATATCACAGCAACTTTTTGGCGCAGTTGCCGGGGATCGACGGTATTTTTCTTACTTTTTCTAACGTTTTACGGGTTAACAGTGTGTGTTGAGTGTGCAGGAAATAGTAATTGCAGATACACGAAAATAAAAAGGGTTAGAAGAGCCTCTAGACTAAGCAGCAAAAATCAGAAAGCCAAACTCTCTGATTTAGCGGCTATTTAGCAGCCAAAACTGCCAATTGGTGGCAGGTAAAGGTGATTTTAAACCCAGTTTTCCTCCTGTTATGTGATTTGGTTCCCTGATTCTATAAAAAAATTCAAAAAAAATTTTTTATATCATTTATTTTCATTTCTTTTCCATCTCTCTCCCTCTCCACTTTTTTCAAAAAAAAATTAAAAAAAATGTTTCAAAATCAAATTGGTTGCTATCATTGTCGTGATCCATATCATAATTATTATCTGTGTCCATGGATAGGAAGTTCGTTAGGATTAGGTCATAATCAAATTCACAACACATATAATGAGTTTACGAGCACTTCTTATACACAAAATTACAATTATGAATGGATGAATAATTCTAATTTTGCATATAATCAAGAGCCATACCAAGAGTGTCCTCCATCTGATCATTTCTTTATTGACTATTCATCTTCATGTTCTACATTTAATCATGAATAAGATATTCAATTTAACATGTTATATGAAAGATTAAAAGATTAGAAACAAAATATGCATGTCATGAGAATTTACCTACAACCACTTCATATCTGTCATCAAATATACATACAAATCCATCATATCCACCTTCAAATTTCACTCATAATCTCAAGATGCAATCATTTGAAGAAAATAAGGAAATTTACAATCATGAATCTGAGGAATGAAGACGTAGAATTGAGGAAGGTATAGAAGGTTTGCTAAAATCATCCTCTCAAAATTCATCCTCTAAAACTGCAGCTTGTATGGAAGATCTTCTCAAAACGATTTCTCAAGCTAAATTTTTGGAGATCAACCATCTAATAGTTTGAACATATCTAACTCCAACGAGCAATCACTCCAGTTATCTTCTGAAGTAGATATGATTCAAAATGAATTAAATAGTTTTGTGCATGACGAGTCTATAATTCAACATTGTGATCAACCTATTTTAAATCATTGTGAAAAAATTATGATGAAACTAATGATAAAGAAAATATTTTACTTGATGATTTATCTCATGGTGAGCTTGCTAGTGACACATTATCATTTGATTCTTTTGATGGAAATTGTGAAGAAATTTATGAAGAAGATATTTTATCTCTTCATAATAACTTGACTAATGATAAGTCCACTAGTATGGCATTTTCTTTTGAGAATTTTGATGACAGGTTTGAAGAAAATTTGCATGACAAGCCTATAATACTGTAAGAATGGAAGGAACTACAAAAAGAAGAGATTATGGTGCCTAATGATTTAGATGGACGATCCAAAATCAAGCTCATGATTCCGCAATATCAAAGTGAGTATGTTATTTCACAAGTTAATAAAACCAAAATACTTACTGCTATGAAAGATGCTCGTGGGTCAAATATCGACGATAAAGGTACGATTTCCAACTTCAAAATTTTATTATTGAATAAAAAAAAGAAAGGTAGAAATAAATTGAGAAAAATAAAAAACAAGATGGAGAGATTAAATGCAAAACTAACAAAAAGGCTAATTTCATCCATATCAAAACGTAAAAGGACACATTATGAGAGTGGAAAGCGATCAAGAGGTCGTAGCCGTTTGAATTTTATAATTAGTGTATAATATTTGTATAATAGTTTTCTTTTTTATTTTACCACCCTTGGTTTGTGTATGAGGGTATATACAAGTTAGGTGTGGGGGAGTGGATTAGGAGATTTTTTATTTCTTAGGATTTTATTTTTATTTTTAGAATATTTTTTTAGATTTTTAGATTTCTTTATTTTACACTTTGGGTAGTTTTTAGGGTAACTAACTGAAACAAAGTAAAAAAAATTAAAATAATTGAAAAGAAAAATAAATTTAAAAAATTGAGTATTTTTATCAATAGATCAAACTACTTATAGATAAAGGAACAAATTTAGATTTAAATTGGATAGGAGAGTAGATTGGATGATACATTTTGAATTTTATGAAAAAAATCAAAATCCGAATAATAAATATCACTAACAGTACTTTTGAGGCAAGTACACATTTATTTTTTTTCACTTCATAATAGTTTATTAGGTTAAGGATAAAGATGATAACGATTGAGTAAGTTTTCTCTCTCTAAACAAAAAAAGAAAAAAAATAGAAAAAGAAAAAAAGTGAGAATAAAATAATGGGGTGAGCCTGGTATTAAGGCAATAGTCTCGAGAGTGATAAAATAATGGGGTGCGCCTGGTATTAAAGCAATAGCCTCAAGAGTGAAATAAAAGGAGTATGATCTGAGTAATCAGGTATTTTGCACCTAAGTAAGCGTAAATATTCGCATGAAAGGTGAAATATTCTAAAAAAAAGAAAAGTAAAAGTGTATGAACTAAGTAATTGGTATGTTTCGCCTAAGCAAACATCAATATTCGCATGAAGTTGAAATATTCTTAAAAAAAGAGAGAAAAAAAGAAAAAAAATTATTATGAGAGAGGAGATGAATCATGAGTTAGAATTGGAGTCCAAAACGGAAGTAGACTATCACACGTGCATGTAGATGTATAGGAGCCAATTGATTATCTGTCAGTGGGTATTGAAAGACATGATTTAAATTTTTGATTAAAATGATAAGTGTATCTGATATGATGCTCGATTTGAAAATTAATAATCTAAATGCATTATTGAGTTTGTATATTAGTGAGATTAATTGATGAAAATATCATAAAAAAATTTTAATTTTCTTTTGTATAAAATTTCTATTTTTCTTGATTTTCGGTTATCCTTATTTTTCTTTTCTTTATTCCTTAATCTATTTTCTTTACAAATTTTTTGGGTATATTCACTGCAAACCCTCACGAGACATAACTCGTCCATTAGGGTATCCTAGGGGTTTAAAGGCTCGTTGCACGTGCTAAGTGCAATCGCGATTCTTGCGAAAGTGAGTTAGGATTTTTATTTTTCTTTTTAGGTTTAGGTTTTGCTTGAGGACTAGCAAAATATATGTATGGGGGTGTGATGAGTGCCATATATTGCATATTTATAGCTTTCATATTACCTATTTTTGTATATAAATAATGCTACTCGGAAATTGTTAGTGTGTTTTTCAGGAATTTTATTCGTACAAGGCGATGGCAGGAAATCAGAGTTGGAATAGGAAATCAAAATCCGAAAAGTTTCTAAAGTGGGCAAGACTACGAGACTACGATACTGAAGAGACTCAAAGTCGAATACAATTAGAAAAATTAAACGTTCAAGACAAGAGTTTCATGTGGAAAAAATTACAAGAATGTTTCAAATATTTGTACCGCTACGTAGCGATAATTACCGCTAAATGGCGGCCTACTAGTGGACTGACACGTGGAGTTTTCTCCCACGGCTTCGCTATAATCTTCTAGTTTCACAATTGTATTAGAATTGGGTTTGGATTTCCGAAGCCTATATATTGGCCGTATCTTTTTATTCTAGAGTTTTAAGCAGTAGTTAATATAGATTAGGATTTAGTTTGTACTCTTTCTTCATCAATAAAATTAGGATTTTGCTGAAAGGGTGGCGGCCACAACACCGTGCTCTAGAGGTAAGCCATTGTTTTGAAGTTTTTATTTGCTTTTTAGATAGATTTAATTGCTTTCTAGTATAAATTTATTTGCTTTCTAAATTAGATTTTATTGCTTTCTAGAATCATGTGTAGCTAATTAGTTTAGTTCTAGAATGTAGATGAAGTTAAGATCCACCATGTAATTGCTCTCTAGTATTTTCTTTTTAAATAAAATAATAAAGACATGATTTTTCAATAAAAAAGATTAAAATACAAGAACTCGAAGATTAGGACTTTGATAGGTTATACTTCAATTAGATTTCTTGATAGCCTATACTTAATTAGGGTTTGGGGTTGTTGATTTTATCTTTTTCATTGAATTATCTGAAGATTTAGTTTGTTTTTATGAAAAGTAGTATATTTGATGAGTTATACTTGCACACCACTTGATAGCTCATACTTTGAGCACGTTAAATAAAAATTAAACTAAAAAGATCAAATTTTTATGATAGAAGAAGATAATAGAAGTAAGAAAATGGTTGAAAATTAGTGGATTCTAAATGCTAGGCTATTTAGATTAACTCAACTTCGAACTAGAACCTTTGGTTAGTCCGTTAGACTAAGGAAAGAGTAAGGAAAGCAAAAAAATAGCGTAGATCTCTGTGGGACGATCTGTACAGTATTACACCGACACTGTGAGCTTGCTGTAAATATCACATCAAGTTTTTGGCGCCGTGGCCGGGTATCGACGGTATTTTTCTTGCTTTTTCTAACGTTTTACGGGTTAACAGTGTGTGTTGAGTGTGCACGGAATAGTAATTACAGGTACAGGAAGATAAAAAGGGTTAGAAGAGCTTCTGGACTAAGCAGCAAAAATCAGAGAGCCAAACTCTCTGATTTAGCCGCTATTTAGCGGCCAAAACTGCCAATTGGCGGCAAGTAAAGGTGATTTTAAACCCAGTTTTCCTCCTGTTCTGTGATTTGGTTCCCTGATTCTATAAAAAAATTCAAAAAAAAAATTTTTACCTTTTATTTTTATTTCTTTTCCATCTCTCTCCCTCTCCACCTTTTTCAAAAAATAAATTTTAAAAAAAATGTTTCAAAATCAAATTGGTTGCTATCATTGTCGTGATCCATATCATAATTATTATCAGTGTCCATGGATAGAAAGTTCGCTAGGACTAGGTCATAATCAAATTCACAACACATATAATGAGCCTACGAGCACTTCTAATACACATAATTACAATTATGAATCGATGAATAATTCTAATTTTGCATATAATCAAGAGTCATACCAAGAGTGTCCTCCATCTGATCCTTTTTTTTATGGGCTATTCATTTTCATGTTCTACAATCAATCATAAACAAGATATTCAATTGAACATGTTAGATGAAAGATTAAAAATATTAGAAGCAAAATATGCATGTCATGAGAATTTACCTACAACCATTTCAAATCTGTCATCAAATATATATACAGATCCATCATATCCACCTTCAAATTTCACTCATAATCTCGAGATGCAAACATTTGAAGAAAATAAAGAAATTTACAATCATGAATCTGAGGAACGAAGACGTAGAATTGGTATAGAAGGTTTTCTAAAATCATTCTCTCAAAATTCATCCTCTAAAACTGCAGCTTGTATGGAAAATCTTCTCAAAGTGATTTCTCAACCTAAACTTTTTGAAAATCAACTATCTAATAGTTTGAACATATCTAACTCCAACGAGCAATCACTCCAGTCATTTTCTGAAGTAGATATGATTCAAAATGAATTAAATAGTTTTGTGCATGATGAGTCTATAATTCAACATTGTGATCAACCTATTTTAGACCATTGTGAAAATAATTATGATGAAACTGATAATAAAAAATATTTTACTTCATGATTTATCTCATGGTGAGCTTGCTAGTGTCACATTATCATTTGATTCTTTTGATGGAAATTGTGAAAAAAATTGTGAAGAAAAATTTTTATCCCTTCATAATAACTTGACTAATGATAAGTCCACTAGCATGGTATTTTCTTTTGAGAATTTTGATGACAGGTTTAAAGAAAATTTGCATGACAAGCCTATAATACTTGAAGATTAGAAGGAACTATAAAAAAAAGAGATTATGGTACCTAATGATTTAGATGGACTATCCAAAATCGAGCTCATGATTCCACACTATCAAAGTGAATATGTTATTTCACAAGTTGAAATAACCAAAATACTTATTGCTATGAAAGATGCTCGTGGGTCAAATATCGACGATAAAGGTACAATTTCCAACTTCAAAATTCTATTATTGAATAAAAAAAGAAAGGTAGAAATAAATTGAGAAAAATAAAAAAACAAGATGGAGAGATTAAATGCAAAACTGACAAAAAGGCTAAATTCATCCATATCAAAACGTAAAAGGACAAATTATGAGAGTGGAAAGCGAGCAAGAGGTCGTAGCCGTTTGAATTTTATAATTAGTGTATAATATTTGTATAATAGTTTTCTTTTTATTTTACCACCCTTGGTTTGTGTATGAGCGCATACACAAGTTTAGGTGTGGGGGGTGTATTAGAAGATTTTTATTTCTTATTATTTTTAGGATTTTATTTTTATTTTTAGGTTTTTTTTTTAGATTTTTGGGTTTCTTTATTTTACACTTTGGGTAGTTTTTAGGGTAACTAACTGAAAAAAATTAAAAAAACTGAAAAAAAAAATAAATTAAAAAAATTGATTATTTTTATCAATAGATCAAACTCCTACAGATAAAGGAACAAATTTAGATTTGAAATTGGATAGGAGAGTTGATTGGATGATACACTTTGAATTTTATGAAAAAGATCAAAATCCAAAAAATAAATATCGCTAACAGTAGTTTTGAGGCAAGTATACATTTACTTTTTTTCACTTCACAACAGTTTATTAGGTTAAGGACAAAGATGATAACGATTGAGTAAGTTTTCTCTCTCTAAACAAAAAAAGAAATAGAAAAAAGAAAAAAATAAGAATAAAATAATGGGGTGAGCCTAGTATTAAGGCAATAGCCTCGAGAGTGATAAAATAATTCGGTGCGCCTGGTATTAAGACAATGGCTTCAAGAGTTAAAAAAAGAGTATGATCTGAGTAATTGAGTACTTTGCTTCTAAGTAAGCATAAATATTCGCATGAAAGGTGATATATTCTAAAAAAAGAAAAAGAAATGTGTATGAACTGTGTAATCGGGTATGTTGCGCCTAAGCAAGCGTCAATATTCGAATGAAAGGTGAAATATTCTTAAAAAAAAGAGAAAAAAAGAAAAAAATTATTATGAGAGAGGAGATGAATCATGAGTTAGAATTGGAGTCCAAAACCGAAATAGACTATCACACGTGCACGTAGATATATAGGAGCCAATTGATTATCTGTCAGTGGGTATTGAAAGACATGATTTAAATTTTTGATTAAAATGATAAGTGTATCTGATATGACGCTCGATTTGAAAATTGATAATCTAAATGCGTTATTGAGTTTGTATATTAGTGAGATTAATTGATGAAAATATCATAAAAAAAAGGATTTTAATTTTCTTTTGTATAAAATTTCTATTTTTCTTAATTTTCGGTTATACTTACTTTTCTTTTCTTTATTCCTTAATCTATTTTCTTCACGAATTTTGTGTGTATATTCATTGCAAACCCTCACGAGACACAAGTCGTCCACTAGGGTAACCTATGGGTTTAAAGGTTTGTTGCACATGCTAAGTGCAATCGTGATTCCTACGAAAGTGAGTTAGGATTTTTATTTTTCTTTTTAGGTTTAGGTTTTGCTCGAGAACTAGCAAAAGATAGGTGTGGGGGTGTGATGAGTGCCATATATTGCATATTTATAGCCTTCATATTACCTAGTTTTGTATATAAATAATGCTACTGGGGTATTGTTAATGTGTTTTTCATGAATTTTATTCGTACAAGGAGATGGTATGAAATCAATGTTGGAATAGGAAATCAAAGTCCGAAAAGTTTCTAAAGTGGGTAAGACTACGAGACTACGATGCTAAAAAGACTCAAAGTCGAATACAGTAAGTAAAATTAAACTTACAAGACAAGAGTTTCATGAGGAAAAAATTTTAAGAATTGTTCAAATATTTTTAATGCTAAATAGCGGTAACTACCGCTAAAAGGGGGCCCAATAGAGGACTGACACGTGGAGTTTTTTCCCATGGCTTCGTTATAATCTTGTAGTTTCACAATTGTATTAAAATTGGGTTGGATTTTCGAAGCGTATATATTGGCCGTATCCATGTATTCTATGGTTTTAAGTAGTAGTTTATATAGATTAGGATTTAGTTTGTACTCGTTTTTCATCAATAAAATTAGGGTTTTGCTGAAGGGGTGACGGCCACAACACCGTGCTCCAGAGGTAACCATTGTTTTGAAGTCTTTATTTGCTTTTTAGATAAATTTAATTGCTTTCTATAGTATAAATTTATTTGCTTTCTAAATTAGATTTTATTACTTTCTAGAATCATGTGTAGCTAATTACTTTAGCTCTAGAATGTAGATGAAGTTAGGATCCACCATGTACTTGCTCTCTAGTATTTTCTTTTTAAATAAAATAATAAAGACATGATTTTTCTATAAAAAAAGATTAAAATACAAGAACTTGAATTTTAGGACTTTGATAGGTTATACTTGAATTAGATTTCTTGATAGCCTATACTTAATTAGGGTTTGGGGTTGTTGATTTTATCTTTTTCATTGAATTATCTAAATATTTAGTTTGTTTTTATGAAAAGTAGTATCTTTGATGAGTTATACTTGCACACCACTTGATAGCTCATACTTTGAGCACTTTAAATAAAAATTAAACTAAAAAGATCAAATTTTTATGATAGAAGAAGATAATAGAAGTAAGAAAATGGTTGAAAATTAGTGGATTCTAAATTCTAGGCTATTTAGATTAACTCAAGTTCAAACTAGAATCTTTGGTTAGTCCGTTAGACTAAGGAAAGAGTAAGGAACGCAAAAAAAAAGACTTTAGATCTCTGTGGGACGACCTGTACAGCGCTACACCGACACTGTGAGCTTGCAGTAAATATCACATCAAGTTTTTGGCGCCGTTGCTGGGGATCGACGGTATTTTTCTTACTTTTTCTAACGTTTTACGGGTTAACAGTGTGTGTTGAGTGTGCAGGGAACAGTACTTGGAGATACAGAAAGATAAAAAGGGTTAGAAAAGTCTCTGGAATAAGCAGCAAAAATCAGAGAGCCAAACTCTCTGATTTAGCTGCAATTTAGCGGCCAAAACTGCCAATTGGCGGCAGGTAAAAGTGATTTTGAACCCAATTTTCCTCCTGTTCTGTGATTTGGTTCCCTGATTCTATAAAAAGAATCAAAAAAAAATTATCTTTTATTTTTATTTCTTTTCCATCTCTCTCCCTCTCCACCTTTTTCAAAAAAAAAAAAAATTTAAATGTTTCAAAATCAAATTGGTTGCTGTCATTGTCGTGATCCATATCATAATTATTATCAGTGTCCATGATAGGAAGTTCGCTAGGACTAGGTTATAATTAAATTCACAACACATATAATGAGCCTACGAGCACTTCTTATACACAAAATTACAATTATGAATAGATGAATAATTCTAATTTTGCATATAATCAATAGCCATACCAAGAGTCTCCTCCATCTGATCCTTTCTTTATGGGCTATTCATCTTCATGTTCTACATTCAATCATGAACAAGATATTCAATTGAATGTATTGGATGAAAGATTAAAAAGATTAGAAACAAAATATACATGTCATGAGAATTACCTACAACCACTTAATATTTGTTATCAAATATATATACCGATCCATCATATCCACCTTCAAATTTCACTCATAATCTCGAGATGCAATCATTTGAAGAAAATAAGAAAATTTACAATCATGAATCTGAGGAACGAAAACGTAGAATTGAGGAAGGTATTGAAGGTTTGCTAAAATCATCCTCTCAAAATTCATCCTCTAAAACTGCAGTTTGTATGGATAATCTTCTCAAAGCAATTTCTCAAGCTAAAATTTTTGGAGATCAACCATCTAATAGTTTGAACATATCTAACTCTAACAAGCAATCACTCCAGTCATCTTCTGATGTAGATATGATTCAAAATGAATTAAATAGTTTTGTGCATGATGAGTCTATAATTCAACATTGTGATCAATCAATTTTAGACCATTGTGAAAATAATTATGATGAAACTGATGATAAAGAAATTATTTTGCTTAATGATTTATCTCATGGTGAGCTTGCTAGTGACACATTATCATTTGATTCTTTTGATGGAAATTGTGAAGAAATTTGTGAAGAAGAATTTTTATCTCTTCATAATAACTTGACTAATGATAAGTCCACGGGTATGGCATTTTCTTTTGAGAATTTTGATGACAGGTTTGAAGAAAATTTGCATGACAAGCCTATAATACTTGAAGATTGGAAGGAACTACAAAAAAGAGAGATTATGGTACCTAATTATTTAGATGGACGATGTGAAATAGAGCTCATGATTCCGCAATATCAAAGTGAGTTTGTTATTTCACAAGTTGATAAAACCAAAATATTTACTGCTATGAAAGATGCTCGTGGGTCAAATATCGACGATAAAAGTACGATTTCCAACTTCAAAATTTTATTATTGAATAAAAAAAGAAAGGTAGAAATAAATTGAGAAAAATCAAAAACAAGATGGAGAGATTAAATGCAAAACTGACAAAAAAGCTAAATTCATTCATATCAAAACGTAAAAGGACACATTATGAGAGTAGAAAACGATTAAGAGGTCGTAGCCGTTTGAATTTTATAATTAGTGTATAATATTTGTATAATAGTTTTTTTTTTTATTTTACCACCTTTGGTTTGTGTATGAGGGCATACACAAGTTTAGGTGTTAGAGAGTGGATTAGGAAATTTTTATTTCTTAGGATTTTCAAGATTTTATTTTTATTTTTAGGATTTTTTTTAGATTTTTGGATTTCCTTATTTTACACTTTGGGTAGTTTTTAGGGTAACTAACTAAAAAAAATTAAAAAAAAACTTAAAAGAAAAATAAATTAAAAAAATTGTGTACTTTTATAAATAGATCAAACTACTTACAGATAAAGAAACAAATTTAGATTTGAAATTGGATAGGAGAGTAGATTGGATAATACACTTTGAATTTTATGAAAAAAATCAAAATCCGAAAAATAAATATCGCTAACAGTAGTTTTGAGGCAAGTGTACATTTATTTTTTTCACTTCACAATAGTTTATTAGGTTAAGGACAAAGATGATAACGATTGAGTAAGTTTTCTCTCTCTAAACAAAAAAAAAGAGAAAAAAATAGAAAAAAAATGAGAATAAAATAATGGGGTGAGCTTGGTATTAAGGCAATAGTCTCGAGAGTGATAAAATAATGGGGTGCGCCTGGTATTAAGACAATAGTCTCAAGAGTGAAAAAAAGTATGATCTGAGTAATCGGGTACTTTGCGCCTAAGTAAGCTTAAATATTCGCATGAAAGGTGAAATATTCTAAAAAAAAGTAAAAGAAAAGAGTATGAAGTAATCGGGTATGTTGCGCCTAAGCATGCGTCAATATCGCATGAAAGGTGAAATATTCTTAAAAAAAAAAGAGAAAAAAAATTATTATGAGAGAGGAGTTGAATCATGAGTTAGAATTGGAGTCCAAAACCGAAGTAGACTATCACACATGCACGTAAATGTATAGGAGCCAATTGATTATCTGTCAGTGGGTATTGAAAGACAAGATTTAAATTTTTTATTAAAATGATAAGTGTATCTGATATGACGCTCGATTTGAAAATTGATAATCTAAATGCGTTATTGAGTTTGTATATTAGTGAGATTAATTGATGAAAATATTAAAAAAAAGATTTTAATTTTGTTTTGTATAAAATTTCTATTTTTCTTGATTTTCAGTTATCCTTATTTTTCTTTTCTTTATTCCTTAATCTATTTTCTTCATGAATTTTGTGGGTATATTCACTGCAAACCCTCACGAGACACAACTCGTCCACTAGGGTAGCCTAGGGGTTTAAAGGCTTGTTGCACGTGCTAAGTGCAATCTCGATTCCTGCGAAAGTGAGTTAGGATTTTTATTTTTCTTTTTAGGTTTAGGTTTTGCTCGAGGACTAGCAAAAGATAGGTGTGGAGGTGTGATGAGTGCCATATATTACATATTTATAGCCTTCATATTACCTATTTTTGTATATAAATAATGTTACTCGGGTATTGTTAGTGTGTTTTTCACGAATTTTATTCGTACAAGGAGATGACATGAAATCAGAGTTGGAATAGGAAATCGAAGTCTGAAAAGTTTCTAAAGTGGGCAACACTATGAGACTACGATGCTGAAAAGACTCAAAGTCGAATACAGTCAGGAAAATTAAACTTACAAGACAAGAGTTTCATGTGGAAAATATTTTAAGAACTTGTCAAATATTTTTACCGCTAAATAGCGGTAACTACCGCTAAATGGCGTACCAATAGTGGACTGACACGTGGAGTTTTTTCCCACGGCTTCGTTATAATGTTTTAGTTTCACAATTGTATTAAAATTGGGTTTGGATTTTCGAAGCCTATATATTGGCCGTATCCTTGTATTCTAGGGTTTTAAGCAGTTGTTAATATAGATTAGGATTTAGTTTACACTCGTTTTTCATCAATAAAATTAGGGTTTTGCTGAAGGAGTGGCGGCCACAACACCGTGCTCCAGAGGTAATCATTGCTTTGAAGTCTTTATTTGCTTTTTAGATAGATTTAATTGCTTTGTAGTATAAATTTATTTACTTTATAGATTAGATTTTATTGCTTTCTAAAATCATGTGTAGCTAATTAGTTTATCTTTAGGATGTAGATGAAGTTTGGATCCACCATGTAATTGCTCTCTAGTATTTTCTTTTTAAATAAATTAATAAAGACATGATTTTTCTATAAAAAGGATTAAAATACAAGAACTCGAACATTAAGACTTTAATAGGTTATACTTGAATTAGATTTCTTGATAGCCTAAACTTAGTTAGGGTTTGGGGTTGTTGATTTTATCTTTTTCATTGAATTATCTAAAGATTTAGTTTGTTTTTATGAAAAGTAATATTTTTGATCAGTTATACTTGCACACCACTTGATAGCTCATACTTAGAGCACTTTAAATAAAAATTAAACTAAAAAAATCAAATTTTTATGATAGAAGGAGATAATAGAAGTAAGAACATGGTTGGAAATTAGTGGATTCTAGATTCTAGGCAATTTTGATTAACTCAATTTCAAACTAGAATTTTTTATTAGTCCGTTAGACTAAGAAAGAGTAAGGAACGCAAAAAAACACCTTAGATATCTGTGGGACGACCTGTACAGCGCTACACCGACACTGGGCACTTACAGTAAATATCACATCAAGCTTTTGGCGCCGTTGCCGGGGATCGACGGTATTTTCTTGCTTTTTCTAACGTTTTTGGGGTTAACAGTGTGTATTGAATGTGCAGGGAATAGTAATTGCAGATACAGGAAGATAAAAAGGGTTAGAAGAGTCCTGGACTAAGCAGCAAAAATCAGAGAGCAAACTCTCTGATTTAGCCGCTATTTAGAGGCCAAAACCGCCAATTGGTGGCAGGTAAAGGTGATTTTGAACCCAATTTTCCTCCTGTTCTTTGATTTGGTTCCTTGATTCTATAAAAAAAATCAAAAAAAAATTTATCTTTTATTTTTATTTCTTTTCCATCTCTCTCCCGCTCCACCTTTTTTCAAAAAAAAAAAATTTTTTAAATGTTTCAAAATCAAATTGGTTGCTATCATTGTCGTGATCCATATCATAATTATTATCATTGTTCATAGATAGGAAGTTCGCTAGGACTAGGTCATAATCAAATTCACAACACATATAATGAGCCTGCGAGCACTTCATATAAACAAAATTACAATTATGAATGGATGAATAATTCTAATTTTGCATATAATCAAGAGTCATACGAAGAGTGTCCTCCATATGATCCTTTCTTTATGGGCTATTCATCTTGATGTTCTACATTCAATCATGAGCAAGATATTCAATTGAACATGTTAGATGAAAGATTAAAAAGATTAGAAGCAAAATATGCAAGTCTTTAGAATTACCTACAACCACTTCATATCTATCATCAAATATATATACAGATCCATCATATCCACCTTCAAATTTCACTCATAATCTCGAGATGCAATCATTTGAAGAAAATAAGGAAATTTACAATCATGAATCTGAGGAACGAAAACGTAGAATTGAGGAAGGTATTGAAGGTTTGCTAAAATCATCCTCTCAAAATTCATCCTCTAAAACTGCAGTTTGTATAGAATATCTTCTTAAAGCGATTTCTAAAGTTAAACTTTTTGGAGATCAACCATCTAATTGTTTCAACATATCTAGCTCCAACGAGCAATCACTCCAGTCATCTTCTGAAGTAGATATGATTCAAAATGAATTAAATAGTTTTGTGCATAATGAGTCTATAATTCAATATTGTGATCAACCTATTTTAGACCATTGTGAAAATAATTATGATGAAACTGATGATAAAGAAAATATTTTGCTTGATGATTTATCTCATGGTGAGTTTGCTAGTGACACATTATCATTTGATTCCTTTGATGGAATTGTAAAGAAATTTGTTAAGAAAAATTTTTATCCCTTCATAATAACTTGACTAATGATAAGCCCACTAGTATAGCATTTTCTTTTGAGAATTTTGATGACAGGTTTGAAGAAAATTTGCATGACAAGCCTATAATACTTGAAGATTGGAAGCAACTACAACAAAGAGAGATTATGGTACCTAATTATTTAGATGGACGATCCAAAATCGAGCTCATGATTCCGCAATATCAAAGCCAGTATGTTATTTCACAAGTTGATAAAACCAAAATACTTACTGCTATGAAAGATTCTATTGGGTCAAATATCGACGATAAAGTACGATTTCCAACTTCAAAATTTTATTATTGAATAAAAAAAAGAAAGGTAGAAATAAATTGAGAAAAATCAAAAACAAGATGGAGAGATTAAATGCAAAACTGACAAAAAGGCTAAGTTCATCCATATCAAAACGTAAAAGGACACATTATGAGAGTGGAAAGCGATCAAGAGGTCGTAGCCGTTTGAATTTTATAATTAGTGTATAATATTTGTATAATAGTTTTCTTTTTTATTTTACCACCCTTGGTTTGTGTATGAGGGCATACACAAATTTAGGTGTGGGGGAGTGGATTAGGAGATTTTTATTTCTAAGGATTTTTAGGATTTTATTTTTATTTTTAGGATTTTTTTTTAGATTTTTGGGTTTCTTTATTTTACACTTTGGGTAGTTTTTAGGGTAACTAACTGGAAAAAAAACTGAAAAAAATTAAAGAAAATTGAAAAGAAAAATAAATTAAAAAAATTGTGTATTTTTATCAATAGATCAAACTACTTACACATAAAGGAACAAATTTAGAATTGAAATTTGATAGGAGAGTAGATTGGATGATACACTTTGAATTTTATGAAAAAGATCAAAATCAGAAAAATAAATATTGCTAACAGTAGTTTTCAAATAAGTATACATTTATTTTTTTTCACTTCACAATAGTTTATTAGGTTAAGGATAAAAATGATAAAGATTGAGTAAGTTTTCTCTCTCTAAACAAAAAAAGAGAAAAAAATAGAAAAAAGAAAAAAAAAGAGAGAATAAAATAATTGGGTGAGCCTGGTATTAAGGCTATAGCCTCGAGAGTGATAAAATAATGGGGTGCGTCTGGTATTAAGATAATAGCCTCAAGAGTGAAAAAAAGAGTATGATTTGAGTAATCGGATACTTTGCGCCTAAGTAAGCGTAAATATTAGCATGAAAGGTGAAATATTCTAAAAAAAGAAAAAGAAAAGAGTATGAACTGAGTAATCGGGTATGTTGCGCCTAAACAAGTGTCAATATTCGCATAAAAGGTGAAATATTCTTAAAAAAAAGAGAAAAAACGAAAAAAAATTATTATGAGAGAGGAGATGAATCATGAGTTAGAATTGGAGTCCAAAACCGATGTAGACTATCACACGTGCACGTATATATATAGGAGCCAATTGATTATCTGTCAGTGGGTATTGAAAGACAGGATTTAAATTTTTGATTAAAATGATAAGTGTATCTGATATGACGCTCGATTTGAAAATTGATAATCTAAATGTGTTATTGAGTTTGTATATTAGTGAGATTAATTGATGAAAATATAATAAAAAAAGATTTTAATTTTCTTTTGTATAAAATTTCTATTTTTCTTGATTTTCGGTTATCCTTATTTTTCTTTTCTTTATTCCTTAATCTATTTTCTTCACGAATTTTGTGTGTATATTAACTGCAAACCCTCACGAGACACAACTCGTCCACTAGGGTAACCTAGGGGTTTAAAGGCTTGTTGCACGTGCTAAGTACAATCGCGATTCCTGCGAAAGTGAGTTAGGATTTTTATTTTTCTTTTTAGGTTTAGGTTTTGCTCGAGAACTAGCAAAAGATAAGTGTGGGAGTGTGATGAGTGCTATATATTGCATATTTATAGCCTTCATTACCTATTTTTGTATATAAATAATGCTACTCGAGTATTGTTAGTGTGTTTTTCAAGAATTTTATTCGTACACGGAGATGGCATGAAATCAGAGTTGGAATAGGAAATTAAAGTCCGAAAAGTTTTTAAAGTGGGCAACACTACTAGACTACGATACTGAAGAGACTCAAAGTCGAATACAGTCAGGAAAATTAAACTTACAAGACAATAGTTTCATGTGGAAAATATTTTAAGAATTTTTCAAATATTTTTACTGCTAAATAGCGGTAACTACCGCTAAATGGCGGCAAAATAGTGGACTGACATGTGGAGTTTTTTTCCACGGCTTCGTTATAATCTTGTAGTTTCAGAATTGTATTAAAATTGGGTTTGAAATTTCGAAGCCTATATATTTACCGTATCATTGTATTCTAGGGTTTAAGACAGTAGTTAATATAGATTAGGATTTAGTTTGTACTCGTTTTTTATCAATAAACTTAGGGTTTTACTGCAGGGGTGGCGGCCACAACACCGTGCTCCATAAGTAAACTATTGCTTTGATGTCTTTATTTGCTTTTTAGATAGATTTAATTGCTTTCTATTATAAATTTATTTGCTTTCTAGATTAGATTTTATTGCTTCCTAGAATCATGTGTAGCTATTTTGTTTAGCTCTAGGATGTAGATGAAGTTAGGATCCACCATGTAATTACCCTCTATTATTTTCTTTTTAAATAAAATAATAAAGACATGATTTTTCTATAAAAAAGATTAAAATACAAGAACTCAAAGATTAGAATTTTGATAGGTTATACTTCAATTAAATTTCTTGATAGCCTATGCTTAGTTAGGATTTGGAGTTGTTGATTTTATCTTTTTCATTGAATTATTTAAAGATTTAGTTTCTTTTTATGAAAAGTAGTATTTTTGATGAGTTATACATGCACACCACTTGATAGCTCATACTTAAATCACTTTAAATAAAAACTAAACTAAAAAGATCAAATTTTTATGATAGAAGAAGATAATAGAAGTAAGAACATTATTGGAAATTAGTGGATTCTACATCCTAAGCTATTTAGACTAACTCAATTTCAAACTAGAATCTTTTGTTAGTCCATTAGACTAATAAAAGAGTAAGGAGCGCAAAAAATACCTTAGTTCTCTGTGGGACGACCTGTACAGCGCTACACCGATACTGTGCGCTTGTAGTAAATATCACATCAAGTTTGTGGCGCCGTTGCCGGGGATCGACTGTATTTTTCTTGCTTTTTCTAACGTTTTACGGGTTAACAGTGTGTGTTGAGTGTGCAGGGAACAGTAATTACAGATACAGAAAGATAAAAAGGGTTAGAAGAGCCTCTGGGCTAAGTAGCAAAAATAAGAGAGCCAAACTCTCTGATTTAGCCGCTATTTAGCGGCCAAAACCGCCAATTGGCTGCAGGTAAAGGTGATTTTGAATCCAATTTTCCTCCTGTTCTGTGATTTGGTTCCCTGATTCTATAAAAAAATTCAAAATTTTTTTATCTTTTATTTATATTTCTTTTCCATCTCTCTCCCTCTCCACCTTTTCCAAAAAAATAATTTAAAAAAATGTTTCAAAATCAAATTGGTTGCTATCATTGTCGTGATCAATATCATAATTATTATCAGTGTCCATGGATATGAAGTTCGCTAAGACTAGGTCATAATCAAATTCTCAATACATATAATGAGTCTACGAGCACTTCTTATACACAAAATTATAATTATGAATAGATGAATAATTCTAATTTTGCATATAATCAAGAGCCATACCAAAAGTGTCCTCCATCTAATCCTTTCTTTATGGGCTATTCATCTTCATGTTCTACATTCAATCATGAACAAGATATTCAATTGAATATATTAGATGAAAGATTAAAAAGATTAGAATCAAAATATGCATGTCATGAGAATTACCTACAACCACTTCATATATGTCATCAAGTATATATACAGATCCATCATGTCCACCTTCAAATTTTACTCATAATCTCGAGATACAATCATTTGAAGAAAATAAGGAAATTTACAATCATGAATCTGAGGAACGAAAACGTAGAATTGAGAAAGGTATAGAAAGTTTGCTAAAATCATCCTCTCAAAATTCATCCTCTAAAACTACACTTGTATCGAAGATCTTCTCAAAGCGATTTATCAAGCTAAACTCTTTGGAGATCAGCCATCTAATAGTTTGAACATATATAACTCCAACGAGCAAACACTCCAGTCATCTTCTCAAGTAGATATGATTCAAAATGAATTAAATAGTTTTGTGCATGATTAGTCAATAATTCGATATTGTGATCAACCTATTTTAGACCATTGTGAAAATAATTATGATGAAACTGATGATAAAAAAATATTTTGCTTGATGATTTATTTTATGGTGAGCTTGCTAGTGACACATTATCATTTGATTCTTTTGATGGAAATTGTAGTGAAATTTGTGAAGAAGAATTTTTATCCCTTCATAATAACTTGACTAATGATAAGTTCACTAGTATGGCATTTATTTTTGAGAATTTTGATGACAGGTTTGAAGAAAATTTGCATGACAAGCCTATAATACTTGAGATTGGAAGGAACTACAAAAAGAAGAGATTATGGTACCTAATGATTTAGATGGACAATCCAAATTCGAGCTCATGATTCCGCAATATCAAAGTGAGTATGTTATTTCACAAGTTGATAAAACTAAAATACTTACTGCTATGAAAGATGCTCGTGGGTCAAATATAGACGATAAAGGTACGATTTCCAAATTCAAAATTTTATTATTGAATAAAAAAAAGAAAGGTAGAAATAAATTGAGAAAAATCAAAAATAAGATGGAGAGATTAAATACAAAACTGACAAAAAGGCTAAGTTCATCCATATCAAAACGTAAAAGAACACATTATGAGAGTGGAAAGCGATCAAGAGATCGTAGTTGTTTGAATTTTATAATTAGTGTATAATATTTGTATAATAGTTTTCTTTTTTATTTTACCACCCTTGGTTTGTGTACGAGAGCATACACAAGTTTAGGTGTGGGGGAGTGGATTAGCAGATTTTTATTTCTTAGGATTTTTAGGATTTTATTTTTATTTTTAGGATTTTTTTCAGATTTTTGGGTTTCTTTATTTTACACTTTGGGTAGTTTTTAGGGTAACTAATTGAAAAAAAACTGAAAAAAAATTAAAAAAAACTGAAAAGAAAAATAAATTAAAAAAAATTGTGTATTTTTATCCATAGATCAAACTACTTATAGATAAAGGAACAAATTTTGATTTGAAATTGGATAGGAGAGTAGATTGGATGATAACTTTGAATTTTATGAAAAAGATCAAAATTCGAAAAATAAATATCGCTAACGGTAGTTTTGAGGTAAGTATACATTTATTTATTTTTCACTTCACAATAGTTTATTAGGTTAAGGACAAAGATAATAACGATTGAGTAAGTTTTCTTTCTCTAAACAAAAAAAAGAGAAAAAATAGAAAAAAGAAAAAAAAAAGTGAGAATAAAATAATGGGGTGAGCCTGGTATTAAGGCAATAGTTTCGAGAGTGATAAAATAATGGGGTGCGTCTGGTATTAAGGCAATAGTCTCAAGAGTGAAAAAAAAGAGTATGATCTGAGTAATCGGGTACTTTGCGCCTAAGTAAGTGTAAATCTTCGCATGAAAGGTGAAATATTCTAAAAAAAAAAAAAATTGGAGTCATGAGTAATCGGGTATGTTGCGCCTAAGCAAGCGTCAATATTCGTATTAAAAGTGAAATATTCTTAAAAAAAGAAAAAAAGAAAAAAAAATATTATGAGAGAGGAGATGAATCATGAGTTAGAATTGGAGTCCAAACCCGAACTAGATTATCACACGTGCACGTAGATGTATAGGAGCCAACTGATTATCTGTCAGTGGGTATTGAATGACAGGATTTAAATTTTTGATTGAAATGATAAATATATCTGATATAACGGTCGATTTGAAAATTGATAAACTAAATGCATTATTGAGTTTGTATATTAGTTAGATTATTTGATGAAAATATCATAAAAAAATATTTTAATTTTCTTTTGTATAAAATTTCTATTTTCCTTGATTTTCGGTTATCCTTATTTTTCTTTTCTTTATTCCTTAATCTATTTTCTTCATGAATTTTATGGGTATATTCACTGCAAACCCTCACGAGACACAACTCGTCCACTAGGGTAACCTAGGGGTTTAAAGGCTTGTTGCACATGCTAAGTGCAATCGCGATTCCTGCGAAAGTGAGTTAGGATTTTTATTTTTCTTTTTAGATTTAGGTTTTGCTCGAGAACCAGCAAAACATAGGTGTGGGGGTGTGATGAGTGCCATATATTGCATATTTATAGCCTTCATATTACCTATTTTTGTATATAAATAATACTACTCGGGTATTGTTAGTGTGTTTTTCAGGAATTTTATTCGTACAGGGAGATGGCATGAAATCAGAGTTGGAATAGGAAATCAAAGTCCGAAAAGTTGCTAAAGTGGGCAACACTACGAGACTACGATGCTGAAGAGACTCAAAGTCGAATACAGTCAGGAAAATTAAACTTACAAGACAAGAGTTTCATGTGGAAAACCTTTTAAGAATTTTTCAAATATTTTTACCGCTAAATAGCGGTACCTACTGCTAAATGGCGGCCCAATAATGGACTGACACGTGGAGTATTTTCCCACGGTTTCGCTATAATCTTTTAGTTTCACAATTGTACTAAAATTGGGTTTGGATTTTCGAAACCTATATATTGGTCGTATCCTTGTATTCTAGGATTTTAAGAAGTAGTTAATATATATTAGGATTTAGTTTGTACTCGTTTTTCATCAATAAAATTAGGGTTTTGCTGAAGGGATGGCAGCCACAACACCGTGCTCCAGAGATAAGCCATTGTTTTGAAGTCTTTATTTGCTTTTTAGATAGATTTAATTGCTTTTTACTATAAATTTATTTGCTTTCTAGATTAGATTTTATTGCTTTCTAGAATCAGGTGCGGCTAATTAGTTTAGCTCTAGAACGTAGATGAAGTTAGGATCCACCTTGTAATTGCTCTCTAGTATTTTCTTTTTAAATAAAATAATAAAGACATAATTTTTCTATAAAAAAGATTAAAATACAAGAACTCGAATATTAGGACTTTGATAAGTTATACTTGAATTAGATTTCTTAATAGCATATGCTTCGTTAGGGTTTGGGGTTGTTGATTTTATCTTTTTCATTGAATTATCTAAAGATTTAGTTTGTTTTTATGAAAAGTAGTATCTTTGATGAGTTATACTTGCACACCACTTGATAGCTCATACTTAGAGCACTTTAAATAAAAATTAAACTAAAAAGATCAAAATTTTATGATAGAAGAAGATAATAGAAGTAAGAACATTGTTAGAAATTAGTGGAATCTAGATCCTACGCTATTTAGATTAACTAAACTTCAAACTAGAATCTTTGCTTAGTCCGTTAGACTAAGGAAAAAGTAAGGAACACAAAAAAACACCTTAGATCTCTGTTTGATGACCTGTACAGCGCTACACCAACGTTGTGCGCTTGCAGTAAATATCACATCAAGTTTTTGGCGCCATTGCCAGGGATCGACGTTACTTTTCTTGCTTTTTCTAACGTTTTACGGGTTAACAGTATGTGTTGAGTATGCAGGGAACAGTAATTGTAGATACAGGAACATAAAAAGGGTTAGAAGAGCCTCTGGACTAAGCAGCAAAAATCAGAGAGTCAAACTCTCTGATTTAGCCGCTATTTAGCGGCCAAAACCGCAAATTGGCGGAGCTAAAGGTGATTTTGAATCCAATTTTCCTCCTATTCTGTGATTTGGTTCCCTGATTCTATAAAAAAAATTTAAAAAAATTATCTTTTATTTTTATTTCTTTTCCATCTCTCTCCCTCTCCACCTTTTTCAAAAATAATTTAAAAAACATATTTCAAAATCAAATTCATTGCTATCATTGTCGTGATCCATATCATAATTATTACCAGTGTCTATAGATAGGAAGTTCGCTAGGACTAGGTCATAATCAAATTCACAACACATATAATGAGCCTGCGAGCACTTCTTATACACAAAATTACAATTATGAATGGATGAATAATTCTAATTTTGCATATAATCAAGAGCCATACCAAGAGTGTCCTCCATCTGATCCTTTCTTTATGGGCTATTCATCTTCATGTTCTACATTCAATCATGAACAAGATATTCAATTGAACATGTTGGATGAAAGATTAAAAAAATTAGAAGCAAAATATGCATGTCATGAGAATTTCCTACAACCACTTCATATCTATCATCAAATATATATACAGATTCATCATATCCACCTTCAAATTTTACTCATAATCTAGAAATGTAATCATTTGAAGAAAATAAGGAAATTTACAATCATGAATCTGAGGAACGAAGACGTAGAATTGAGGAAGGTATAGAAGTTTGCTAAAATCATACACTCAAAATTCATTCTCTAAAACTGCAGCTTTTATGGAAGATCTTCTCAAAGCGATTTCTCATGCTAAACTTTTTGGAGATCAACCATCTAATTGTTTGAACATATCTAACTCCAACGAGCAATCACTCTAGTCATCTTCTGAAGTAGATATGATTCAAAATGAATTAAATAGTTTTGTGCATAATGAGTCTATAATTCAATATTATGATCAACCTATTTTAGACCATTGTGAAAATAATCATGATGAAACTGGTGATAAAGAAAATATTTTGCTTGATGATTTATCTCATGGTGAGCTTACTAGTGACAAATTATCATTTGATTCTTTTGATGTTAATTGTGAAAAAATTTGTGAAGAAGAATTTTTATCTCTTCATAATAACTTGATTAATGATAAGTCCACTAGTATGGCATTTTTTTTTTGAGAATTTTGATGATAGGTTTGAAGAAAATTTGCATGACAAGCCTATAATACTTGAAGATTGGAAGGAACTACAAAAAGAAGAGATTATGGTACCTAATGATTTAGATGGACGATCCAAAATCGAGCTCATGATTCCGCAATATCAAACTGAGTATGTTATTTCACAAGTTGATCAAACCAAAATACTTACTGCTATGAAAGATACTCGTGGGTCAAATATCGACGATAAAGGTACGATTTCTAACTTCAAAATTTTATTATTGAATAAAAAAAGAAAGGTAGAAATAAATTGAGAAAAATCAAAAACAAAATAGAGAGATTAAATGCAAAACTGACAAAAAGGCTAAGTTCATCCTTATCAAAACGTAAAAGGACACATTATGAGAGTGGAAAGCAATCAAGAGGTCGTAGCCGTTTGAATTTTATAATTAGTGTAAAATATTTGTATAATAGATTTCTTTTTTATTTTACCAATCTTGATTTGTGTATGAGGGCATACACAAGTTTAGGTGTGGGGGAGTGGATTAGGAGATTTTTATTTCTTAGGATTTTTAGAATTTTATTTTTATTTTTAGGATTTTTTTTTTAGATTTTTGGGTTTCTTTATTTTACACTTTGGGTAGTTTTTACGGTAACTAACTGAAAAAAACTGAAAAAAAATTAAAAAAAACTGAAAAGAAAAATAAATTAAAAAAATTATGTATTTTTATCAATAGATCAAACTACTTATATATAAAGGAACAAATTTAGATTTGAAATTGGATAGGAGAGTAGATTGGATGATACACTTTGAATTTTCTGAAAAAGATCAAAATCCGAAAAATAAATATCGCTAACAGTAGTTTTGAGGCAAGTATACATTTATTTTTTTTCACTTCACAAATAGTTTATTAGGTTAAGGACAAAGATGATAACAATTGAGTAAGTTTTCTCTCTCTAAACAAAAAAAAAAGAAAAAAATAGAAAAAAGAAAAAAAAAGTAAGAATAAAATAATGGGGTGAGCCTGGTATTAAAGTAATAGCCTCGAGAGTGATAAAATAATGGGGTGTGCCTGATATTACGGCAATAGCCACAAGTGTGACAAAAAAAGTATGATCTGAGTAATCGGGTACTTTGCGCCTAAGTAAGCGTAAATATTCTCATGAAGGTGAAATATTCTAAAAAAAAGAAAAAGAAAAGAGTATGAACTAAGTAATCGGGTATGTTGCGCCTAAGTAAGCATCAATATTCACATAAAAGGTGAAATATTCTTTAAAAAAAATTATTATGAGAGAGGAGATGAATCATGAGTTAGAATTGGAGTCCAAAACCGAAGAAAACTATCACACGTGCACGTAGATGTGTAGGATCAAATTGATTATCTGTCAGTGGGTATTGAAAGACAGGATTTAAATTTTTTATTGAAATGATAAGTGTATCTGATATGACGCTCGATTTGAAAATTGATAATCTAAATGCGTTATTGAGTTTGTATATTAGTGAGATTAATTGATGAAAATATCATAAAAAAGATTTTAATTTTCTTTTGTATAAAATTTCTATTTTTCTTGATTTTTGGTTATCCTTATTTTTCTTTTCTTTTCTTTATTCTTTAATCTATTTTCTTCACGAATTTTGTGGGTATATTCACTGCAAACCCTCACGAGACACAACTCATCCACTAGGGTAACCTAGGGGTTTAAAAGCTTGTTGCACGTGCTAAGTGCAATCGCGATTCCTGCGAAAGTGAGTTAGGATTTTTATTTTTCTTTATAGGTTTAGGTTTTGCTCGAGAACTAGCAAAAGATAGGTGTGGGGGTGTGATGAGTGCCATATATTGCATATTTATAGCCTTCATATTACCTATTTTTGTATATAAATAATGCTACTCAGGTATTTGATGTGATATTTTACTGCAAGCACACAGTATCGATGTAGCGCTGTACAGGTCGTCCCACAGAGATCTAAAGTGTTTTGTGATTCTTACTAATTCTATAGTCTAACGGATTAATAAAGAATTTTAGGTTGAACTTTGGTTGTTCTAATTAGTATAGGATTTAAAATCCACTAGTTTCCAACCATGTTCTTACTTTTATTATCTTCTTCTCTCATAAAAATTTGATCTTTTTAGTTTAATCTTTATTTAAAGTGTTCTAAGTATGAGCTATCAAGTGGTGTGCAAGTATAATTCATCAAAGATACTACTTTTCATAAAAACAAACTAAATTTTTAGATAATTCAATGAAAAAGATAAAATCAACAACCCCAAAGCCTAACTAAGCATAGGCTATCAAGAAACCTAATTCAAGTATAACCTATCAAAGTCTTAATCTTCAAGTTCTTGTATTTTAAAATTTTTATAGAAGAATCATGTCTTTATTATTTTTATTTAAGAAGAAAATATTAGAGAGCAATTACATGATGGATCCTAACTTCATCTACATCCTAGAGCTAAACTAATTAGCTACTCATGATTCTAAAAAGCAATTAAATCTAATCTAAAAAGCAAATAAATCTATACTAGAAAGCAATTAAATCTATCTAAAAAGCAAATAAATATTAGAAAACAATGGGTTACCTCTGGAGCACGGTATTGTGGTCGCCACCCCTTCAGCAAAACCCTAATTTTATTAATGAAATATGAGTACAAAATAAATCCTAATCTACATTAACTACTACATAAAACCTAAAATACAAGGATACGGCCAATATATAAACTTCGAAAATCAAACCCTAATTCTAAAAGAACTGGAAAACCACAAAATTACATCGAAGCCATGGGAGAAAATTCAACGTGTGGGACCCACAATTGGCCGCTAAATGGCGGTTAAAACCGCTAAATAGAGGTTTTATTTCGAGTAAATCAATTGAATTCCACATGCGTCTCGTGTCTTAAAAATATATTTCCTTGACTGTATTTGACTTTGAATCTCTGAAACATCGTAGTCTCGTAGTTTTGCTCACTTTAGAAACTTTTCGGACTCTGATTTCCTACTCCAACATTGATTTCTTGTCATCTCCTTGTACGAATCAAATTACCTGAAAAAGACACTAAAAATACCCAAGTAGCATTTATTTATATATAAAAAGAGATAAAGTATAAGAGGAAAAATACAATATATGATATTCATCTGTATTGTTAGTGTGTTTTTCAGGAATTTTATTCGTTCAAGGAGATGGCATGAAATCAGAGTTGGAATAGAAAATCAAAGTCCGAAAAGTTTCTAAAGTGGGCAAGACTACGCGACTACGATACTGAAGAGACTCAAAGTCGAATATAGTCAGAAAACTTAAACTTACAAGACAAGTGTTTCATGTGGAAAAAATTTCAAGAATTTTTCAAATATTTGTACTGCTAAATAGCGGTAACTCCGCTAAATGGCGGCCCAATAGTGGACTGACACGTGAAGTTTTCTCCCACAGCTTCTTTATAATATTTTAGTTTTAAAATTGTATTAGAATTGGGTTTGGATTTCCGAAGCCTATATGTTGGCCGTATCTTTGTATTCTAGGGTTTTAAGCAGTAGTTAATATAGATTAGGATTTAGTTTGTACTCGATTTTCATCAATAAAATTAGGGTTTTGCTGAAGAGGTGGCGGCCACAACACCATGCTCCAGAGGTAAGCCATTGCTTTGAAGTCTTTATTTGCTTTTTCGATAGATTTAATTGCTTTCTACTATAAATTTATTTGCTTTCTAAATTAGATTTTATTGCTTTCTAGAATCATGTGTAGCTAATTAGTTTGGCTGTAGGATGTAGATGAAGTTAGGATCCACCATGTAATTGCTCTCTAGTATTTTCTTTTTAAATAAAATAATAAAGACATGATTTTTCTATAAAAAAGATTAAAATACAAGAACTCGAAAATTAGGACTTTGATAGGTTATACTTGATTTAAATTTCTTGATAGTCTATACTTAGTTAGGGTTTGGGGTTGTTGATTTTATCTTTTTCATTGAATTATCTAAAGATTTAGTTTGTTTTTATGAAAAGTAGTATCTTTGATGAGTTATACTTGCACACCACTTGATAGCTCATACTTAGAGCACTTTAAATAAAAATTAAACTAAAAATATCAATAAAAATATCAAATTTTTATGATAGAAGAAGATAATAGAAGTAAGAATATTGTTGGAAATTAGTGGATTCTAGATCCTAGGCTATTTAGATTAACTCAACTTCAAACTAGAATTTTTGGTTAGTCCGTTAGATTAAGGAAAGAGTAAGGAACATAAAAAAAACACCTTAGATCTCTGTGGGACGTCATGTACAGCGCTACACCGATACTGTGCGCTTGCAGTAAATATCACATCATAAGCAAAATTAAATTTCTATTCATGAAAATAATTAAATCTAATCTAGAAAGGAAATAAATATAAACTAGAAAGCAATTAACTCTATCTAGAAAGCAAATAAAGATTAGAAAACAATGGCTTAACTCTGTAGCACAGTATTATGGCTGTCACCCCTTTAGCAAAATCCTAATTTTATTAATTTAAAACGAGTACAAAACTGCATGATTTTTTTTAGAATACAAGGATACGACCAATATATAGGATTCAGAAATCAAACCCTAATTCTAACATAAATAAAAAACTAAAAAATTACAACGAAGCCATCGACAAAAACTCAGTGCATGGGGCCCACATTGGGTCGCTATTTGGTGGGAAATACCGCTAATTAGTGGTTCAATAAAGCCAAAATTTCTTGAAAAGTTTTCCATGTCAAAATTTTATCTTTTACGTTTAGTTTTCCTGACTGTATTCGATTTTCGTCCTTGAAACATAGTAGTCTCGTAGTTTTGCTCACTTTAGAAACTTTTCGGGTTTTGATTTCCTACTCCAACTCTATTTTAATGTCATTTCCTTATATGAATCGGATTATCTGAAAAAGACACTAAAAATACCCGAGTAACATTTATTTATATATAAAAACAGATAAAGTATGGGAGGAAAAATATAATATATGATACTCATCACTAAACAACTGCATATAATCTTAGAATGAGATACAAAAGTTAAGGAATGATGAAAAAGAGCATATAAACTGGAAAATATACCTCATTTGGACTAAGGGCATCCAATCTCCCACGAATAACCTTTATGTTCTCACAAGAAACATTATTATCCTGTCTAGTCAGACAATAATATGCTGGGGACTGATCCGGCTTGTATGATGTGTAGGACATAGGCATCAGTGTTGTGAAATGTGTAAAATCCATACTTGGAGAAGCGTTTGATGGCCAGCACACTGAGCGACATCAGCTCTTGATGCAAGACCTAATTGTCTATACATAAAACACAGAGTGGCGGCTCCACATGCATATGTGTGTATAGAGTGATTATCATCCAGAAGTGTTAAGTAATCAACTGACACTCTTGTCCCACTCTTATCTCCAAATAGCATACAACCTAGAAGATATAATAAATAAGTCCGAACGGCACTAGTAATTCTAATTTTAGGATCATTATATGAGACCCCGCAAAAATGATCTTTTAGCCACTCAAAGCGAACTGAAATCTCACCCTTCGTGTTGAGCTCATCCCTAACTTAACTTTGACTTACACCTAGGTAATTAACAACAATGTTGACTGGAAGTGGAGGATCCTTATATTCCTACAAGCACATAGATTTACCTGTTACTGGCAAGCTAAGGAGGCATGCAATGTCATTAAGTGTGTTCGTTATCTCCCCGAAAGGCATGTGGAAAAAATTCATTTCTAGATGCCATATTTCCACAAATGCTGATATCTCAACATTGTTTATATAATTGTAGGAACATAAAAACCAGTGGGTACAATGAGGATTTTTTGATTAGCTCCACAAACTGTGTATTCGGCTGGCTCAACCTAAGTGGCCACGTAGCTATTTTCTTCGTATGATTGATGCACCTCAATGGTTCTCTTTCCTGACAATAATTGTTATGTTAGATCCAACTATACAAATATAAAACTTATAAATATACGCATTAAAGTGAATAGACGTACCACTTTTTTAGAAATGAAATATGCAACATGAGTCTCGAAACTCTTCAAGATTGAATGGTCAATTGGTCCACCTTCCATTGGCAACGAGAGTCCCTCTTCTGAGCCCCCAAGATCGATGTTTGTAGAATCATGCGATGCAACAAGCTCCTCTTCAACTTGCCGATCAATTTGAATGTTCGATGCGTTTGTCGCATTGTTCTTCCTTTAACTCGGTGTTGCTTGAGTATTCGGAGGCTTCGTGCCAGCTTTCTTCCTCCGATACAAGGTTGTTGGCCTAATTCGAGATGGCTCAGGTTATCCATCTGCATAAGTGTTGAACATATATTAATTCAAAATTTCAATAATAACTATACAAAATTAGTCCAATATTGGGTTCGGTGACAATACATTTTTTCCAATTCCAAAAAAATCCTACTAAACATTATCACATCAGAGGAGATGAAAATTGAATGTTCATATTGGATGTTCAAATTATAAAGCCTAAATCTTACTCAAAATTGGATGTTCCTATTATATCATAAACCCTACTAGCACTATTAAACAACATAGAAGATGAAAATACAATGAGAGGAAGGAGATAGGAATAATACCTTGTCGACGGGGCTCAACATCATCATCTTCGCAAGCTGATCTTCATGGTGGAGGGCACGACCGAAGTCAACGGACCGATTTGGGGTGGTGGTCATTGAATAAAAGATGGGGAAGCCTGAGTGCAAGAAGAAGAAAGCAAGTGGGGAGGAAGAACAGAGAGAGTGGGAAGGAAGAAGAAGAGAGAGCAGGTAGTTGAAAAACTTAATCTCCTAGTGAGCCCCAATTTTTCTTAGTGAGCCCCATTTTCTCCCTCAGAAATTGTATTGGTGGTTATAAGGGCAAAATTAGAAAAATTATGGGGCTTACTAAGAAAAAATGGGTTAGTTTCAAACTACCTTGGGCCTCACTAAGAAAATGGGGCTCACTAGGAAAAGTACAGGGCGCATCTAGCAACTCTCTTCGCCTATTAATACTCTGCTACTGTACAAATAGCCTTCAAAAGATTCTACAAAGAAACTAGTGTGTATATTTCTTTCTAATCACTTTCTCATATATATATATATATATATATATATATATATATATATATATATATATATATATATATATCACCATATCATATCTTGGAAAAATAAAAAAAAATCTTCTTGGCTAGTTGGCTCCATGTATTCCAACAATCACTAGATTAAATGGCTCAAAGAAAAATAATAGTAAGCCAAGATAAATTTTTTCTTGTAATAACTACTAAGGGAACCCCAAAAACTTGTTGCAATGGTAATCTCAAAAACAAGAACCAAGGAGAAATAAATATTGAAAGGAGGACGGAAAGGTGGACGCTGATCATGAAGAGTGAAGGGAATGACAAAGAAAATGAATACAACATTTTATGATATGAATAGAGTAATAATGAAAAGGAATTATCAGAGGATGAAATAATTATTTTATTTCAGGTATCATTTTATAGTCTACGGTTTTTGTTGGGTTCAGTTTAAGTATGTGAGCCACATTTTTTCGATGAAAAGACAACACACTGTCATCTTTTATATTTCATAGGAAAATAAAATTGAGATATTACATTGTCTCTCTCTCTATGTGTATGTATGTACATACGTACATACATACATACATACACACATACATATACATACAGAAGAGAGAGAAAGTTAGGGGATACACCCAGAAGGGGATGGTTATTTATGAGTCCAAGCCCCTATATAGAAAATAATGCAGTAAAGCAGGGAGATCGTGTCTCGATAAGTTTCGGAATATCTAATTGCTGCACTCGTTCTATATGCACCATAGTATTACTAATGTGATGGCCTCCCATGTGGAAAAAATATTTGACAAGACTCTGCTTTGCCGCCAGTGATGCCAAAGTGCTTGTAGGAATGGTGATACATGTGGAAGGCCATACAGGAGTGTTCTCGGCTGAAATTGTATTCGCATTTCCTTCCATTGAATTAGCTTGAATTACAACGAAAGTGAACAATAAGAACAAACGAGAGGATTTTATATCTCAATCGCTCTCTTTTACAATAAATAATGGGATCTGTGGCGATGGGATCTGTCAAGCAGCTCCTTTGGACGATCTAACGTCAAACTCTTCTCTCTTGAAGGTGATGGCCGACTGTAGATAATCTTTTCTTCTCTGCTCTTTCACGAACTCAAGGCTCTATGCGTAACTTGAATTCTCCAAGATGCTAAAAAGATGATCTGAAAAGATCCCTAGGGCTTATTCAAAGGGGTATTTATAGCTTTAGGATGATTTGAGAGTTTCTATCTAAATAGAATTCGTACTCATCAAGGATTCCAATCAAATATCTTAGTTTTGATTTAAATCTCTTGATTTAGAGTTATGATCGGACTTAATTTGGGTATTTGGATAAGCCCAAATCATAATCTCAATCAATTCGAGATTCTGGTTATCTGCTCACGTGGAGTTAAACTCATCAAAACGCGGAGTTAAATAACCAGAACGCAGAGCTATTGAACATCTCCGCGTTTCATTTAAACGCGAGCCTAATATAGCCAAACGCGGGGCTGCGGAGTTAGCTCCTCGTTCTGTTGTGGAAAATCCTATTTTTACTTAGAAATTTTCACTGCCAACAGAACCCCCTCCAAAGTTTTCAAAATGGCTTAGAACTTAGCAAATTTTGAAATACTTTGGATCCTTAAACGGAGAGATAAAATACCAAGTTTATCTCGCGTTTTGTTCACTTGCGCGGAGCTAAATAGCTTCTCTTCTTACAGTGAAATGAGTAATTACTTCATTAATTACCCCGAACTTCCGTGTCGAATACCAAGAGACGGATCATCTGTTTAAATAGAGTCTTTGACTCGTCTTCTTCTTCATTTCATCCGAGAGAGAAAAATTCAGGAAATCAGAGTTTCGACGACCGAGTGGCTCATGCAAGAGAGCGATTAATATCGGATTCCGTCCGTCCTTCCATGGATTTTTATCATTAGAATGTCATCTAAGAAGAGTACGGCGTCGCACGCTTCCTCATCATCGACGACCGGCACTAGCAGCGAAGGCAGCGGTCGAGGGAATGGACACAGCTATACACCAGTTCATGCCATGTCCATTAGCAGTAAAAATCTTAATTTTTGTACTCCTTAGAACAACTTTGGAGTGTTTTGGTTCGGTTTAACCCGACAAACCACTTCTTTTACTGGCGAGATCGTCGTTTTCCGGCCGTATGGCTTTGGAAGAAGAATGAGAAGACGAAGAAGAACTTTGGTCTTCTTCTACGCGAAGCTATCGCGTCATCCTGGCGTTTTGAACCGCGGGGCTATCTTGGTTAGCAGTCGCGTTTAAACAGCGAGGCTATTTTAATTAGCAGTCGCGTTTGAACTGCGAGGCTATTTTAATTAGCAATCACGTTTGAACAGTGAGGCTATTTTAATTAACAGTCGCGTTTAAACCGCGAGGCTATTTTGATTAGCAGTCGCGTTTGAACCGCGAGGCTATTTCTTCATCTGCACGCGGAGTTATCTTTAGCTCCGCGTTCTGATACTTAGAAGATTTTTTCCAGTTTTATCAAATTTTCTTCTAATTTTTGACTCTCCTTCTGCAGTGGGGTACTTGGACCAGATCCTTCTTTGGAGAGGAGTGCCTGTGGTTTTACCTGTCTTCATCAGCCAAAGTAACTCTAAGGAAGCCAGAAGCATATGCTTTACAACATAGTTGCAGTTTTCAAGCTCTGGCTCCTAAAGATAAACTTTTGAAGGAGTTACAAGAACTCTGCGGCAGCTCATTAAGTTTTCTTGAGGACCATTTCTGTTAGATGAGAATCCAACTTGTGTATCTTCATTAGGATTCTTATAGTAGTATCTTCAGATGATCCACTAAGAACTTTAAACAGATCATAGTTGACATTTGCAGAGGAGATCTTTTGCATGTGAACCAGGAAATTTCAACACTCAATGGAGGTTTGTTGTCAGGTTATTGATGAGTCGATGAATAGGTTGAAGCTTTTTGGGAGAGTTATAACTCCCTCTCCTTCTGTAACCTTTCATTTTTATGAATAAAGATAACTCTTTTTCTCTTTATCTGTTGTCTTCAAGAATTTTGCTTGCTCAACAAATAAATGATTCATAGTTTTGGTAAAACAATCTAAAACTCATTTGCGTAACTTAGATTTGTTAATACCTGAAATGATCGGCTAAGAATCATTTTAACTTAGACAGAGGCGCTTAATTGCACATACCTTAGTTTGATGGGGGCAATTCTAGGCTCTGATGCGTAACTTGAACTGCGCACGCCAAGATAATTAAGTGAAGATTTATCGGACTTTGGCAGAGGCACCAAATAACGCTTGACAAGTCCAAGCTTCGTTGAAACACGTAGCTAAAATACCAAGTTAGCTTCGCGTTTTGCATAGTTACGCGGAGTTAATAACTTCGTGTTTTAGATGACTACGCGAAGCTAAATAGCTTTGTGTTTTAGGGGGTAACTGATCAATCAGTCGCTCCGATTTTCACGCCGAATATTAAGAGGTGGTTTTCTTCATTTAAATGGAGCTTTAAACCCTTTTCTCTTCCTTACTTCATTCAAAGAGATTTCAAGAACTCCGGCGACTAGAGCTCAGGCGATTCCAAGCGACCCGAACGATTTTTCCAAGTTTTTTTTTCATCTATTTCTCTCCGCAAGATCAATGGCACCCAAGACTCGCGCTTCTTCCCGCGCAGCCTCGCCATCGACGGCCGGTGCAAGCAGCGGCGGCAGCGGCTGAGGCAGCGAGGGCAGCGGCGAACAAGTTCTTGCCGCGCCTATTGGAGGTAAAATCCTGACTTTTGGTCTTCTTAGAACCATTTGGGAGTGATTTGGCTTGGTTTCGACCGGCCATTTTGCTTTATCACCGGCGAGACCGCCGTTTTCCGGCCATATGGCTTGGAGAAGAAGAAAGGCCTCTGGTCTTCTTCTACGCGAAGTTATCGCGTTAGCCTCGCGTTGGAAACGCAGGACTATTCTAGCTAACTATTGCGCTTAAACGCGAGGCTATCTTTTTAGCTTCGCGCGGAGTGATTTTTAGTCTCGCTCGGTCTAATTTTTAGCTTCGCGCGGAGTTATTTTAGTTTCGCGCGGTCTAATTTTTAGCTTCACATGGAGTTATTTTAGCTCCGCATACTTAGAAGATTTTCTGAGTTTTGTAAAACTTTTTCCGAACTCTTGTTTCTTCTTTTGTAGTGGGATATCGGGTGGATGCCCTCCCCCATAGGCACTACTTCGGTTTTGCTAGGGGCGCAGATGCAACGGCTCATTTCCATTTCACAACCATCCTTGTTGCATACAGGCCGGACTCGACGGAGCACAGGGAGAAGTTGATAAAATATAGCTCCACTACTGCACGGGAGATTATGACTGACGCGGCCTTCGAGGCCTTGAATAGAGATGCGTTGGAGAAGCCTGCATTTCTCTTTGGAGATCAAATGGAGCAATCAGACTAGATCCTCTTTTAGGAGGAGAGCATGTGGCTCTATAATTCTGGCGAAGCTTTAATGTTTCTGCCTAGGATGGAGCGTGGCTATCTTCTGGTCTATCTTCAAAGGCTGGCGATGCGTCGTGAGTTAGAGTGGGGATTAACTCAAGAATATGATGGCGTCCCAACGGGCAAGTTGGGCGCACATGGGGCTTATCAAGATGTCCCCACCAGATGTATCACTGGGTTGCTTCCAGGCAGGGTCTCCAAGGAGCACCCAATAGGAGAGATCCTGACTCGCGCACGAACTTTCCTCAGCGAGTTCATGGCGAAAAGAGGCCAATACCCAGCCAGTGGTTGGGTTTATTCTTCCGGCAATATGCGGAGGGCCCGCCTCGTCCAATATATATTAGATTCCCATGAACCAATTCTAAAAGAGATTGGCTTATACAAAGCCATCAGAAACGTGCAGTTTGGGATTCCTCAGAGTGCTTATCACTTGTTTGGTCTCCTGGAGATGTACAACCCCGAGACTAGCACTTTCTTTACACCCGTAGGTGAGCTGGGGTTCGCTCTTCATGAGATGTTTGAGGTGTCCGGGCTGTTAATGGGCGAAGTCCTATATGAAGAATATATCCCCACCACCGAAGAGCTGAATATGCTAAAGGTGGGAGACGAGCGCATCTATGCCACCTACTGGGAGATGATGTGTCATTACCGCATCTGTGCCGACTTGGCAGGTGTGCGTAATCAGGGTATCGGTCACAAGAAATGGGCCGATTACCTCTTCGCCAACTTGAACTCCAATGTTAGTTCAACAACAGTCCATGGCTATGCTCCCGTTGCCGTCACGAAGATTGATCACCGCATTGCCAAGACCCGTATAATGTATTATACTACTGAATCCAACGAAAGGGAATTTGGTCCTGGCACCTCCTTCAAGAGTTACCACTACCAAGCTTAGTTCCCAGAATCCAATAGGGGTCTTATTGCTGGATTTTTGATGCTATAGTTGAAGAGATGTGTTGTGCCGTCATTGCCAAAAGAGGCCATTGCAATGACCGTGGTGTATCCAGTAGTTCTTCTTGCATACGGCCGACCCTTCGGACTTCTTCCTGCCATGGTGTGTAACCTACAGCATGGACTGCGAGCGCTCTGTAATGACTTTATCCCTGCTGATAAGGATAAGAGGAAAAGAAAGGGTAAGTCAAAAGAGATTGCCAAGGCGAGAACTCCAAACCCTAGGGTGGAGATGCCTTACACCTATCTGATGGCGTGGCTCATCATGCACTGCCCCTCTCTGATGAATGCGGCTGAACACCGTTCCGGTGACAAGCCTTTCTTTGTGGAGTTATACGAGCGCTCCTCATGGAAGAGTCATTATGTATTGCAAATTCGGAAGACGCTATGTCACCATTAGAATTATGAGCTCTTCCGGTGTTTCCCCGACTTTCCTGGTGGAGAATACGGGTCAAAATTCAAAGACATTGCGGGAGCAGATAACTTCACTGTCTTATCTTCAGAAGTGTTCTGGTGGCTCCTTAACATCCGTCCCGGGCACTTAGTATATTGTCAAGATGAGAAGTGTTATATTGAACCGTACATCCCGAGCCGTTTTGCTCGTCAGTTTGGATATTCCCAACTCTATCTGGGTAATCCGAGCAAGAATTTTGCCTATGAGGGGAATCTATATGAGGGTGCCCGCGGCTGGTTCCATTTTGTAACTGGTGGAACCGGAGCTGAATTCGTCTTGCCACAGAAGTTTTTCGAGCTGGTCATGACTCTTAGCTTCTGCACGTGGTACAGTATAGCAAATGCTGACGTGCCCAACTTCTCCATTAACCGGAGTTGTTGTAAAGAAATAGAAGCGTTTTACTCTAGCCGTAGGGGTGCAACAAGAGTAAGAGTGAAAGGAATGGATGAATTCCTTAGCGTGGCGGCCGACCCATCAGATGTTGGCGATTCTGATGACGATGATGAGGATGGCGCTGATGCTGGCGGTGCTCCTCAAGGCTTGGTCCCCCGTCCCCGGAGTCCGACCGTAAAACGCCGTGGACCTGTAAGAGGCGAACCGGCGAAGAAGAAGCAAAAACTAGTCCCGGGGACTCTCTTAGTCCCTCGAGAGGTGGCAGCTAAATTTGCTTCAGATTTATTGTTCAACTCTTCCTCTGGCGCCAACAGAGGAGAGTAGAGCTGCTGAAGCTCCTGGTGCTTCTGATTCCCCGACCCGTTTGCCTATTCAAGAGTCTGGTGAGCACGCCACGGCGCAACTCTTAATTGGGGAAACGGGTGCGCTTCTAGAGAAGACCACAGTTCCTCCGTCTAGTCCAACCACAGGAGTTGTATCCCCTGGTATAGTTCTCTCAGTTTTTATACTCTATCTTATATTCATTTTTCTATATCTATATACAACACTCTTTGTTTTGCTTTTCTGAGGTACAGGTGGCCACCCCCTCTCGCCGATGCATTCGACTACCAATGGGGGAGTCCGAGGAGAGAGTGGACTATTCTGGTATGACTGGTTCGGTGGGTGGTTTGAGTAGCTCTGCCAGTGAATTTGATGCTGAATATTTCACACTGGCCACATGCCCAGTTTCCTCATCAATTCCTCCCCTTGATGAACTAGGGAGTGATGATAGAATGGAAGTTGTCATTGCGGCCGCCGCAAAAGAGGCTACACCGTCTCCAAGTCTGCCGTCTCCAACTCTACCGGTCTGCTCTACAGAGACCTTTCCAGTAGTTTCTGGTGCACTTTCTGTTTCTCAGCTAGCAATTTTAACATCATCAACAATAATGGCTGTTGAGACATCCGTGACTCCCCTTCCAAGTCTTCCGCCAACGGGGGACAAGGAAAATTTGAAGTTCTCATTTGAAGTCACTTCCACCACAGAAGGAGCTTCTGGTGAAACTACTCCATCATCTACTCTTGTTAGTGGTACTGCTCAAGTGCTCTGTACTGGCGATGCTTCCCCTCGGGTTCCTAGTTCTGCCAGGTCTGCATTGGCTTTACTGGCCCCGTATATTATGAACCTGGTGCAGAGACGGGCTTCTTCCTCTTTAACCCCAGCAGACACCACTCCTCTGCCAGAGACATCTTCTTTGGCGCTGCCTACTTTAAATGCAGACACTGTGGACCCTCTTGAAGAATTCTTTAACCACAGTGTTAATGACTTTATGCGGTTGCTAAGAAGATGTATCGGGATGATCCTTGATGGAAGAGATTCCCTTAATTTTGAACGTCCAATGTTGTCCAGCTATTTGTACAATATTGAAAGGATTGGGGGACGTGACCGAGCAGCTCCCTATCGAGCCCGCCTTGAAGCCCTAGAAGAGCAGGTGAATACGCTAAACACAATTCGCCAAGCAGATGTGGAAGCGATCACCGAAATAGAAGCGGCGCGTCTCCGGGTAGAATTAGTGGCTCGTCAAGAGTTAAAGCGCCAAGAGGAAGTCTGGTCTCGGGAGTTAGCAGAACTATGAGCCAGTCAAGAATCAATCCTCAGGGGGCTAGAGATGGTGAATTTTGAAATTGAGGGGAGTCAGGTCGCTATCCTTAGAGCCAGAGAGACCATTGCCAAGGCTCGGGCCATTTTGGATGCCAGTGAGTCTAAACTAGGGGAATCCGTTAAGAAACGGGAAGAGTTGCTCCTCCAATAAGAACAACTTGAACAAGAAGGCGCAATAAGAAGTCGCACTATTGAAGACTCTCGCCAGCGGTTGGCCCAGCAACTGGCAATAAGTGATGATGACTTACGCCGGCAGACTCAACACTCTGTGGAGGAGACTCGTGGTCGAGTAATTGACGAAGCGATGAATAAGATGAGGCTTTTAGGGGATCCGTAACTTTGTTCTATTCTTTTATTCTTTATTCTTTTTGTAACAAGAACTTGTAATAAAAGAGAGAACTTTTGCAACTTTATTCTTCATTGATGAATAAAGGTAATTTTTTGATTCTTTTACCTGTTGGCTACCAAATTTGTTTGCACAACAGATAACTTGTCATCAAAATGATTTAGTTGTTTTAGGTAAAACAGTTCAAGGCTCATCTGCATAACTTAAACTGATAATACTGAGGTAATCAGGTAAGGATCACCAAATTTCGGCAAAGGCACCTAATTGCGCATGCCTGGTAAGAAAGAAGTTTGAGTGCTCATCAATAGAGATGGGAATAATCCAAATTATACTGTCAGATATAAGAGCTTAACATGACAGGTTTTATGGGATTTTTAGCAAACCCCCAGCTATCAACGGATTTGATTCGCCTTTACCAACTACCGTTTGAGTTGGGCTAGCCGTGCTATTTCCCTCAGCATGGTGAGTTGTCGAGAATTTTGTTTGGGCTTAAATGCCAAACTTTTCCTCTTCCCTTTGCCTTAGCGGCATTTGGGCAATTCATACTTTTACCCCCAGCATGAAGGGTTTGGCGAGAAACTGGTTCCCTTCCCATTGCCTTAACGGCATTTGGGCAATTCATACTTTTACCCCCAGCATGAAGGGTTTGGCGAGAAACTGGTTCTCTTCCCATTGCCTAGATGGCACTGGGTAATTCATACTTTTACCCCCAGCATGAAGGGGTTGGCAAGAAACTAGTTCTCTTCCCATTGTCTTTGGGGCATTGGGTAATTCATACTTTTACCCCCAGCATGAAGGGTTTGGCGAGAAACTGGTTCTTTTCCCATTGCCTAGTCGGCGCTGGGTAATTCATCAGATTTTGGCAGAGGCACCTAATTATGCATGCCTGGTAAGAAAGAAGTTCAAGTGGTCAACTGCGTAACTTGAACAAATGGAGGCGGTTCAAGGCTCAACTGCGTAACTTGAACTGGGTACACCAAGATGATCGGGTCAGGTTCATCAGATTTCGACAGAGGCGCCCAATTGCACATGCCTAAATAAGAAGTAGTTTCAAGTGCTCATCTGCGTAACTTGAATCAAACGGAGGCGGTTCAAAGCTCAACTGCGTAACTTGAACTGGGCACACCAAGATGATCGGGTTAGGATCATCAGATTTCGACAGAGCCACCAAATTGTGCATGCCTAAGTAAAAAGTAGTTTCAAGTGCTCATCTGCGTAACTTGAATCAAACAGAGGCAGTTCAAGGCTCAACTGCGTAACTTGAACTGGGTACACCGAGATGATCGGGTCAGGATCATCAGATTTCGGCATAGGCGCCAAATTGCGCATGCCGAAGTAACAAGTAGTTTCAAGTGCTCATCTGCGTAACTTGAATCAAACGGAGGCAGTTCATGACTCAATTGCGTAACTTGAACTAGGCACACCAAGATGATCGGGTCAGAATCATCAGATTTCGGTAAGGGCGCCCAATTGCGCATGCCTAAGTAAGAAGTAGTTTTAAGTGCTCATCTGCGTAACTTGAATCAAACGGAGGCGGTTCAAGGCTCAACTGCATAACTTGAACTGGGCACACCAAGATGATCGGGTTAGGATCATCAGATTTCGGCAGAGCCGCCAAATTGCGCATGCCTAAGTAAGAAGTAGTTTCAAGTGCTCATCTGCGTAATTTGAATCAAACGAAGGCGGTTTAAGGCTCAACTGCGTAACTTGAACTGGGCACACCAAGATGATCAGGTCAGGATCATCAGATTTTGGCAGAGGCGCCAAATTGCGCATGCCTAAGTAAGAAGTAGTTTCAAGTGCTCATTTGCGTAACTTGAATCAAACGGAGGTGGTTCAAGGCTCAACTGCGTAACTTGAACTGGGCACACCAAGATGATCGGGTCAGGATCATCAGACTTCGGCAAAAGCGCCAAATTGCGCATGCCTAAGTAAGAAAGAGTTTCAAGTGCTCATCTGCGTAATTTGAATCAAACGGAGGCGGTTCAAGGCTCAACTGTATAACTTAAACTGGACACACCAAGATGATCGGGTCGTGATCATCAGATTTCGGCAGAGGCATCAAATTGCGCATGCCTAAGTACGAAGTAGTTTCAAGTGCTCATCTGCGTAACTTGAATCAAGCGGAGGCGGTTCAAGGCTCAACTGCATAACTTGAACTGGGCACACCAAGATGATCGGATCAGGATCATCAGATTTCAACAGAGGCGCCAAATTGCGCATGCCTAAGTAAGAAAGAGTTTCAAGTGCTCATCTGCGTAATTTGAATCAAACGGAGGTGGTTCAAGGCTCAACTGCGTAACTTGAACTGGGCACACAAAGATGACCGGGTCAGGATCATCAGATTTCGACAGAGGTGCCAAATTGCGCATGCCTAAGTAAGAAGTAGTTTCAAGTGCTCATCTGCGTAACTTGAATCAAACGGAGGCGGTTCAAGGCTCAACTGCGTAACTTGAACTGGGCACACCAAGATGGTCGGGTCAGAATCATCAGATTTTGGCAGAGGCGCCAAATTGCGCATGCCTAAGTAAGAAGTAGTTTCAAGTGCTCATCTGCGTAACTTGAATCAAATGGAGGCGGTTCAAGGTTCAACTGCGTAACTTGAACTGGGCACACTAAGATGATCGGGTTAGGATCATCAGATTTCGGCAGAGGCGCCCAATTGCGCATGCCAAGAATTTTATGAAGAAGTCCAATTGCTCATATGCGTAACTTGGATAAGTGGAGGCGCGTACTTTCAGGGTTTATGAACTCGATGGGACAGTTAAATTGTCACCATTTTGGTTCGTCAAGTATAGTATTTCTTCAAAAACTTGCCGTTGATCGGCATCCTTATCCTATCGCCATTCTGATTCATTAAGCGGTAGGCTCCACTGGGGTATACAGTCTCCACGATGAACGGTCCCTCCCACTTGGGTTCAAATTTACCCTTAGTCTTGTAGGTTAGCACCATCGGCCTTTTAACAACCAGAACCAAGTTTTCTTATTTAAAGGTCCTTGGTTTAACGTTATTATTGAACGTTTGCAAGATTCGGGCTTGATACGACTCAATTTGTTGTTGAGCCCTGAGACGCTTTTCATCTAACGCCTCTAGTTCTTGCAATCTTTGCTGATGGCGCTCTTCTGTCGTCATCTTTGTGGCTAAAACCACTCTTAATGATGGTATCTGGATTTCAAGAGGCAAGACGGCCTCACTTCCATAAACCAAGGAGAACGGGGTAGTTTTTATCGGGATGCGAACGGTGGTGCAATAAGCCCACAAATATTCTCCCAGCTTTTCATCCCAGTCTCGTTTGTTGGAAGAGACGAACTTCCGAAGGAGTTTAATAATCATTTTGTTGAAGGCTTCGGCTAACCCATTTGCTGCGGGTTATATAGTGTTGAAGCGATGTTCTTGATTCTGAATTTATCATAGAATCTTGAAAACCTCTCGCGGACGAATTGCGGTCCATTATCATGGATGATCCTCCGAGGGATGCCGAAACGGTAAATAACATGATGCTTAATAAACTTAATCACATCTGTTGTTTTTACCTCTCTCATGGGCACGGCTTCGGCCCATCTTGAAAAATAATCGGTTATTGCAAGAATAAACCGATGTCCTCTGGACGACGGGGGAGTTATAGGCCCCACAATATCCATTTCTCATGCCTCAAACGGCCAACTAGCAACGGTATTGTGCAAGTATTCTGGGGGTTGATGAATAAAATTGGCATGTACTTGGCATGCATGGCACCGTTTAGCGTATGCCATTGCCTCTATAATCATGTTCGGCCAGTAGTATCCCAACCTTCTTATGCGGTCTCCGAGTTTTGGACCGGACTGATGAGCTCCACATACTCCATCATGTATTTCCCTCAGCACTTTATCTGCTTCTACTTTTGATATGCAGCGCAGTAAGAGACCGTCTCTCGACTTTCTATATAAAGTCTGAAGCATATGGTCATAATAAAATCTCTGGGCCTTCCTCTTTATCGAGGTGGCTTCCTTTGGATCTTCTGGCAATATCCCATGTAAAGCATAATCCACAAACGGAAATCGCCAATCACGGGGTTTCAGAATTAAGCCTGTCTGGCACACATCCTTGGTTTGGAATACCATATCTGGGTGGAGGAGTTCTCTGCTACCAATAGTGATGCTTTTTGCTTCACCTGGCAGGATTGTCAATGTTGCGGCTAATACGGCAAGAGCATCTGCATAGACATTCTTATTCCGAGATATGTGATATATGTAAAATTGTTCAAAATATCATGCTAGCTCGATGGCTAGCTGATGATAGGGGATGAGGGCTTCATGTCTGACTTCATACTCGCCCGTCATCTGGTTGACGATGAGTTTAGAGTCTCCATATGCTTCTAGATGGTTGACCCCCAGCTGCAGAGCCATTTTTAGGCCGATAATGAGTGCGTTATATTCTGTCATATTATTCGTGCACGGTTCTATTAACGAGTAACCGTTAGGCAATATATGTTTATGTGGGGATATTAGTACAATTCCCACTCCAGCAGCAGATCGTCTGGCAGCACCATCAAAGAATATTTACCATGGTTGTTCTTTGCTAACTGTGTTGATCTCTGATGTCTGTTTGGATTTGGACCAAATTGGATGGTCTGCAAGAAAGTCGACGATCGTTTGTCCCTTCATGGCATTTTGAGGGACGAAGTGTATATCGTATGGCGATAGCAATAATGCCCATTTCGCCAATCGGCCGTTTAAGGTTCCCGGTTTTGTTATCAAGATTTTCAAGGGGTTGACCCGTGATATGACATGAATTGTTTGCCCTGAAAGATAGTGTCGCATTTTCTGAATGGCGAACACTAGGGCTAAACATTCTTTTTCGATCGGGGTATACCGACACCCGGCTCCGATCATTGTCCTGCTTAAGTAATACAGGGCGTGCTCATGGTCGTGCTCATTATACTGAGCAAGTAATGCTCCTAAAGCATCATCCATGGCCCTTACATATATAAGGAAGGGCTGCCTAGGGACCGGTGCCATAAGAACAGGAGGTTTAGTGAGATATTCTTTGAGGTCGTCAAATGCCTGTTGTCACGCCTCATCCCATACGAAAGAAACTCCCTTTTACATGAGTCTAGAGAACGGCTGGCATTGCCCTGATAAATTGGAGATAAAGCGCCGGATATAGGCTAACTTTCCTTGTAAGCCCCTTAATTCCTTAAGATTGCGGGGCGGTGGCATTTCACTAATCGCTTTCACCTTTTCGGGGTCAAGAAAAATTCCTTTTGAGATTATTATGAACCCAAGGAATTTTCCTCTGGACACCCCCATAAAAGACTTAGTGGGATCATCTTCAGATGGTATTTTCGCATAAGATCGAATACTGTCCTAAGGTCATGCAAGTGTTTTTCTTTACTCCTGCTTTTGACCGCTAAGTCATCCACATAGCACTCCACCGTTTTGCGTAAGTGTTCTTTGAATATGGCACTCATCGCTCGTTGGTAGGTGGCACCGGTATTTTTTAATCCGAACGGCATCACCGTATAACAGTATACCCCCAGCGGTGTTCTGAAAGCTGTGTACATTTCATCATCTGGGTGCATTTTAATCTCGTTATATCCTGAGAAGCCATCCATAAATGACATCCTCTCATAACCGCAAGTATTATCAATCATCACATCAGTGATAGGGAGTGGAAATTCATCCTTAGGACATGCAGTGTTCAAATCTCGAAAATCGATGCATATCCGGATTTTGCCATTCTTCTTTCGAACCGGCACTATGTTAGCCACCCAATCGGGGTGTTGCTGTTCACGGATGAAACCGGATTTTATAAGCTTGTTGACCTCAGCAACTATTGCCTCCATCAACTCCGGTCGAAAATGCATTTGTTGTTGTTTAACTGGTTTGGCATCTTCTTTAATATTTAACCGGTTTGTGGTAATTTTAGGGTCAAGCCCGGGCATGTCTTCATAACTCCATGCGAACACGTCTATATACTCTTTGATAAGAGCTATAAGTTCCTCCTTTTCCAAGGGAGTTAGCGTGTCGCTTATGAAGATGGGTTTCGGATTTTCTTCCGTTCCCATATTAACTTGTACCAATTTGCCTTCTGTGGGCAGGTCATACTGTTCAAAGCGGACATCCCAGAGAGTGTCTATGCTTAGCCTAGGAATCATCTTGAATATCAATTAGTTCCTCCTCGCTTTCTAATGCGGCTGAAACCATATTGATAATCAAAGATTGAAACCAAGCACTGGTACTTATATCCGAATTATGGTCGGGTGAAGATGTATCTTCCTTGGCCAAAGAACTCTCTTCATCTTTTAATGGTGATGAGGGAGGAGTAGATACATAACCCAACCCCCTGCGGGTCTTCTGATAATAATCCGGGCTTTTTCCTCTCGGTCTGAACGAGGGTATGAGATTCCGTCGCCCTTTTCCAAAGTTTAATCCCGGTTTCTGGGTAAAGTTATAACCCATTTCCTCCATCATTTGCCGGGATTTCTGTTCATAAAAGAAAATTTGTGGTGAAATTGTGGTGTGTATATTTCTTTTTAATCAATTTCTCATATATATATATATATATATATATATATATATATATATATATATATATATATATATATATATATATATATATATATATATATCACCATATCATATCTTGGAAAAATAAAAAAAAAATCTTCTTGGCTAGTTGGCTCCATGTATTCCAACAATCACTAGATTAAATGGCTCAAAGAAAAATAATAGTAAGCCAAGATAAATTTTTTCTTGTAATAACTACTAAGGGAACCCCAAAAACTTGTTGCAATGGTAATCTCAAAAACATGAACCAAGGAGAAATAAATATTGAAAGGAGGACGGAAAGGTGGACACTGATCATGAAGAGTGAAGGGAATGACAAAGAACATGAATACAACATTTTATGATATGAATAGAGTAATAATTTTTGTTGGGCTCAGTTTAAGTATGTGAGCCACATTTTTTCGATGAAAAGACAACACACTGTCATCTTTTATATTTCATAGGAAAATAAAATTGAGATATTACATTGTCTCTCTCTCTGTGTGTGTATGTACATACGTACATACATACACACATACATATACATACAGAAGAGAGAGAAAGTTAGGGGATACACCCAGAAGGGGATGGTTATTTATGAGTCCAAGCCCCTATATAGAAAATAATGCAGTAAAGCAGGGAGGTCGTGTCTCGATAAGTTTCGGAATATCTAATTGCTGCACTCGTTCTATATGCACCACAGTATTACTAATGTGATGGCCTCCCATGTGGAAAAAATATTTGACAAGACGCTTTGCCGCCAGTGATGCCAAAGTTCTTGTAGGAATGGTGATACATGTGGAAGGCCATACAGGAGTGTTCTCGGCTGAAATTGTATTCGCCTTTCCTTCCATTGAATTAGCTTGAATTACAACGAAAGTGAACAATAAAGAACAAACGAGAGGATTTTATATCTCAATCGCTCTCTTTAACAATATATCATGGGATCTATGACAATGGGATCTGTCAAGCAGCTCCTTTGGACGATCTAACGTCAAACTCTTCTCTCTTGAAGGTAATGGCCGACTGTAGATGATCTTTTCTTCTCTGCTCTTTCACGAACTCAAGACTCTATGCGTAACTTGAATTCTCCAAGATACTAAAAAGATGATCCGAAAAGATCCCTAAGGCTTCCTCAAAGGGGTATTTATAGCCTTAGGATGATTTGAGAGTTTCTATCTAAATAGAATTCGTACTCATCAAGGATTCCAATCAAATATCTTAGTTTTGATTTAAATATCTTGATTTAGAGTTTTGATCGGACTTAATTTGGGTATTTGGATAAGCACAAATCATAATCTCAATCAATTCGAGATTCTGGTTATCTGCTCACGCGGAGTTAAACTCATCAAAACGCGGAGTTAAATAACCAGAACGCAGAACTAACACGGAGCTATTGAACATCTCCGCGTTTCGTTTAAACGCGACGCTAATATAGCCAAACGCGGGGCTGCGGAGTTAGCTCCGCATTCTGTTGTGGAAAATACTATTTTTACTTAGAAATTTTCACTGCCAACAAGGAGGAGGAGAAAGTGATGCCAAATTTGATGAATAAATTGGCAGAATAAGAAGAGGTAGATTGAGGTTTTAAGGATGGAGCGGCATAATGGATAGTGGAATGGGAGAGATATGTTGTGTCACTGAGAATGTCCGAGGTGGCAAACGATCGAGTGTTGTGAGTTTCACCTTGAGAGGAGTTAATGATGACCATATTACAAATGTTGGTATATTTTTAGGAGATGAGGGGTTAATATGATGGTAGAGAGATGCAACTGAAAACTGTCCATTTTTTGTAATCATATAATGTAACCAGAAGAGGGATGGGAAGTATAAGGAAGTGGGAGGAGTTGTCTTAACGAAAAGAAGGCTTTCAAGCATAGGGGGAGAGGAGATGATTGAAGAAGAGAGAACAAGAATTATTTTAAATCTGGGGATTAATCGTGGCGGATTGATTGGACGCAATTTGGAATGGGAAGAGGAAAGTTATACCAGATATTGGTTGTCGATCTAGTAATCAGTCCAGAATTTGATCTGATCGCCTATTCTGTTGTAGACATGACGAAGGTCACGTTTGAAGTAACTGGAGGATTTAAGCATTTAGTGGGAGCTATTGGGAGGAGGTATAATGCACAATTTGTTGATAATAGTTGCAGTGAATGAGAGCTTACCATGGTAGGGGGTTCATAGATCACAACCATTTGAGATAAGTGCTATGTTAAAGAGTTTGAGGTTTCTAATGCCTACGCCTCCCTAGATTTTAGATTTATATACTTAATTCAGTTCACTAGGCATGTCCATTGGTTGTATTATAGTTCCCAGTCCATAAGAAGGCACGCCAAATTTTGTCTATTTCGTTAATTACCCAGTTGGGTAAGAGGAAGAAGGACATGTAGTGGTGAGGGATTGATGTAAGAACAATATTTACTAGAACCAATCTATCTCCCTCTTGAGAGACTTTTTTCTTTCCAAGATAATAGACATCGTCTAATTTTGTCAATGAGTGGTAGGAACTCGGTCATGTTTAGTTTGGTGGCTTTTAGAGGGATCTCCAAGAAGGTGAAGGGAAGAGAGTCAACTTGATACTGTAAGATAGATGAAGTATTATGTAGTTGGATGTTTGAGGTTGTGCGTATCTTGAAGATATGAGATTGACATAGTTGATTTTGAGGCCTGATATCATCTCAAATAGAACCAGGATGATTTTGAGGTTGGTGAGAATAATGTATCTGTCGGAGCAAGGATGAGTGTTTCATCTGCATATGGGAAGCAATAAGCAATAGAGGTATGGGTCAATTATGCCTAGTTGTTGTAGTAGTTCATTGAGGGCTGCTCTTTGGAATATTTTGCATAGAACATCTGCTATTAATATAAATAGATAAGGTGAGAGAGGGTCTCTCTGTCGTAGTCCTCTATTACACTGGATATGTCCTCCTGATTGACTATTAACAAGGACTAATGAAATTCCTATGGTGATACAAGCAGCAATCCATTGACATCATTTTGATTCAAATCCACGAGCTTCCTGAGATTTGAGGAGGAATGTCCATTCAACCGAGTCGTAGGGTTTTTGCAAGTCCAGTTTATGAAAGAAAAAAAAAAAAGCCATATTCATTTCTATTTTGATAGGCAACTATCAATTCCTGAGTGGCAGTGCCACTATCTAATGTAGATCTTTGTTTGAGTAAGACAGTCCAGGAGGGATCAACTAGTTGATCAATAATGGGTTGAAGACGATTGGAGAGTACTTTGGTGATGATTTTTCATGGAGTGTTGAGGAAGCTTGTTGTCCTAAAGTCGTTTGGTTCACTTGCTCCTTCTTTTTAGGGATTAAGGTGGTATATGCAAGATTAAGGTGCAACATGTCAAGATTGTTGCAGTAAAAGGAGTAAAAGAGGTCCATGAAATCACTGTGCACTAGTTGCCGAAATTTGTGGAAGAAGAGACCATTGAACCCATCGGGTCCTAGGGCATTATCTATCCCAAGGCTGAATGTTATTTTTTTTTATTTCTTGCTCAGAGAAAGGCTATTGAAGGCTGGCGAAAAGTGAGTTATTAGAATGAGAATAAATGTGCTCTCAATTGATCTTAATGTTATATGAAGTTAGGTTGGTCTCCCCAAGTAGAGTTCAGTAGTATCTACTGAAGTGCTAAAGATGACAGGTTGGTTTTGATGTATTGTGTGACCTTCCTTTATGAGAGGGATGTGGTTTTTGCACTGACGAAAATTTGTAGTTCGATGGAAATATTTGGTATTTGCATGACCTTCTTTTAGCCAATGGCCTTTGGATCTTTACTTCTACATGACTTCATCTAGGTTTTGAATTTTATCCAATTCCAACAATATTGATGATCGGTTTTGGCATTCAATAGGAGTGAGAAGATGATTGTCAATTATGGAATGTGTGGCCTCAATTAAAGATAGTATATCACGCTTATTCTATGTGATGTTGCCGAAATGGCTTTTGGCCCATCTCTTCAAAAAACGCCATAGTGATATAAACTTTGAGATTAATCGAGCACCCAGATCTAGACTAGTAGGAGCTAGTGAACGCCAAAAGGAAGATATATCTTGCTTGAAACTAGGGTGAAATGTCCACATATTTTTGAAGTAGAATTAGGGAGGACACGATGTATATATACCTATATTAAGGGTGAGCAGGATGTAATAAGAGAGTGATCTTAGCAAGGCCTTTCTGGAAGAAAGAGGAAATGCGTCATCCCAATTCGGAGAGTATAGAAAATAGTCGAGCTTGGCACATGATGAAGACTGATGATCGTTGGACCAAGTGAATTTTCGACTACAGAGGGTTGGTTCTATAAGGGAGAGTTCTGAGATGAGATCATTGAAGTCCGTCATACTGGCGAGGTGGAGTTCTGGTCGACACGGTTCTCCAATAAAATGGGTAATATTAATGTTTCCCCCTATTAGCCAAAGAGCTCTCATCCATCATGCAATTGTTTGTAGTTCATCCCAAAGTTTAGAGCATTCAATGTTGGCACATAGGCCATACACTAAGGATAGGGCTAGGGTAGTAGTGGTTTAATGTATTCACAGACGAGCAGACAAGATGAATTTTCCTGCGAACTCGCTTATGCATTCAAAGAGATCACCTTTCCAACTAATGAGTTGACCCCCAGCCATACTAACTGAGTCTAAATAGGTCCATGACAATAACTACTAATGGATCATAGAAGTGCATGTGTAGGAGATAAGAGTTTTGACCTTGAAGCATAGTGATATCACATTTATATAGACTAATAATATTTTGAATACATAAGCATTTAGAGGACCGCCCAAGACTTCTTACATTCCAACTTAATATGATCGTAACAAAATAAGTTAGTTACACAAAAAAAATGAGAACACACTATGATTAATCAGTTTCCTGATGGCTTCACACACAAGTTAGGACCGTATTGTCGCTCTATATAGTGTACCAGCAGTCCGAACTAATTTTACGTAGGTCCTCGTTTGTGATACCTCCAATTGGTCTGAGAGCTGCAGCGAGTCATAGGAGCATCAGGCAAGGGGATTAGTTGGGTTGGTGGGGAAATCTCCAAGGCACACCTTTGTGTAGCGAGTTTGACACCCTCATTAGTTGAACTTGGCCCTTCATTTAGAAGGTTGCGAGAGCTTCTTCTTAGAGTGCATGCGAGTGGCAAAGAAGTTGTTGGGGTGACATGTGTGAGCTGTCCCGTCGGTGATATGATTTAAGTGCGAGCACCGAGATTGGAAGAGTTATGGCCTTGCTATTGTCTTTGTCTAGAGAGAGCAGAAGAATAGGAGAGTCAGCTCATGGGACGTAAGATTCATCTTCATCTAGAAAGGAGAAAGAGAGATATTCGTCAGAGGGGGAGGGGGAGGTTGGAAACATGGGTCTTCGTAGTGGCTTGCCACAAGAAAGAAAACAATGGATTAGAGCCAGCTGTGAAGAGGGTGATTGGATGGATGGCTTATTTGTTATGTTGGAGATATGTTCTTGTGGTTGACGATTGATAAGTATCATATTTTACATTTTTCCTCCCATATTTTATCTATTTTTGTATATAGATAATTGCTACTCGGGTATATTTAGTATGTTTTTAGGTAACAAAGGTTTCGCAAGGAAAAGAATAAGAAAATGCAAATTTATCAAGAATAGAGTAAAGAAAGTTAACTAAGACGAAAACCGACACTCAAGTGCAGCAGCAGCAAATTCAATAGTATTTTTTGTGAAGATAAAGCTTGAACTGGAAAATTTTATGTAGGCAAAATTTGTAGAGCTTGGAATTATCTTCGAAACGAGTCCAAGAACTGCTTAATCCGAGTTTGTATGAAATGTTATGACTATTTTACTGAAGCACTGCAGAGTGAAAACTCCGATCCAACGGGTTACGGGTGCACTGAACTTAACTTCAGATTTTGGACCTGAAAATTAGTATTTTATACCATCTAATCTCAACTATTGGTTTCTAATGTCTATGGATTGGATTAAGATTATATATCTTGATATTAGTTTGCATTGGATTAGAATCATATATTTTGTATTGAGTTTGAGTAGGAGTAGGATTGTATTTGGGTGATAAATGCCCCATGAATTCTTGAAAATTAGAGAGAGCTTTTTAGATGTAATTTTAGATGTACTTTTTATTAATAAAATTAGAGTTTTGCTGAAGAGGTGACGGCCACAATACCGGATTCCAGAGGTAATTCTCTTTATTCTTCAATTTTTTCTTAGTTAATTTATTTTAATTGCTTTCTAGTATAAATTTATTTGCTTTCTAGATTAGATTTAATTGCTTTCATGAATAGAAATTTAATTTTACTTACTAGAATCATGTGTAGCTAATTTAGTTCAGCTCTAGGATGTAAATAAATCTAGGATCCACCAAGTAATTACTCTCTAGAATTTTCTTCTTAAATAAAATAAATAAATATATGATTTTTCTATGAAAAGATTAAAATACAAGAACTTGAAGATTAATATTTTGATAGGTTATACTTGAGTTAAGTTTCTTGATAACCTATACTTAGTTAGGATTTGGAGTTGTTGGTTTTCATCTTATTCAAAAAAATATCTAATGATTTAGTTTATTTTTATGAAAAGTAGTATTTTTGATAAGTTATACTTGCACACCACTTGATAGCTCATGCTTAGGGCACTTTAAATAAAAATTAAACTAAAAGATCACCTTTTTATAAAGAAGAAGATAATAGAAGTAAATACATGGTTGGAAACTAGTGGATTTTAGATTCTAAGCTAATTAGAACAACCAAATTTTAATCTAAAAACTCTTAGTTAATCCGTTAGACTATAGAATTAGTAAGAATTGCAAAACATCTGAGATCTCTGTGGGACGACCTGTATAGCGCTACAACCGACACTGTACGCTTGCAGTTAAATTATCACATCAAGTTTTTGGCGCCATTGCCGGGGAATACCGCAACGGCTATTCATCTATTTTAGGTGTGGGAGTAAACCTGAGTCAAACTCTGTAGTTTTACCGCTATTCAGCGGCAAATACCGCTATTTAGCAGCTTTTTTGGTAAATTCTGAGCTCTAATTTTCTCCAGTTCTGTATTTTGGTTCTCTGATTTTGTAAACAAATCCGAAAAAAATATTAGGCACTATAGGAATCACAATTGCTATTTGATTATATCTATTCCACCATTTTATCTCTCCACCATACCCCACTTCTTACATTAGTTTAGGAAATTCACGCATACACTCACGGTCGCTGGTTCATACCACATTGGATCCATGATCAATTTGGTCAACTAGTGAGATCAAATTTGCTCATGGGTACCAAGATGGACCAATCGATCCCGATCCTTCAGGATCGATATTACCCGTTGCGCACATCATTATCATCATGCATAAAACTTCCACACGCAGTAGGTAATCACTATAAGTTGAAGCCGCAGTACATTAGTATGCTTCCTAAATTCACTAGTTCTGATTCAGAAGATGCATATCTCTTTATCAGTGAATTTCAGTAAGTATACGTAATGATTAAACTGCAACACTTATGGGAGGATGCAATTAAGCTCCGTTTCATCCCCTTTGCACTTAAGGATAATAACAAGAAGTGGTTGTACAGTATGCCTACTGATTCAAAATCCCACGCATAGAAAGTGGTTGCACAGTATGCCTACTGATTCAAAATCCCCTTTACACTTATCACTACTTGGGATGAATTCGTTACAGTGTTTTTTAAGAAGTATTATCCCACGCATAAGACGATAAGAATACGAAATCAAATTAATCAATTCCGTCAAGTGCCGGGAGAACATTTCTAAAAATATTTGGACCGGTTCAAGAACTTATTAGCTCAGTGCCCCCACCATGTGATAGAAAAATGGCGGCTATGTCAAATCATATATGAAGGACTCGATTACACATCCAAAACTCTTCTTGAGTCTATGTGTAATGAGGAGTTCATGAGAAAGAATGAGGATGAAGCATGGAATTTTCTTGAGAATCTATCGTGAAAGACTATGCAGTGGGAGAGTCCCACTGAGAAGCCCAGTGCATCCACTTCTACACATAAGGGTGGGATCCATAGCGTCGACAGTTTTATAGCTGCCGAAACTAAGATTGCAGCCCTTATAAGGAGAATTGAGGCATTGGAGACTCCTAGTGCTCCACCGGTGGGTCAGGTAAATCAAATTCAAGTTCCCACATGCTTTAATTACAGAACTCCGAATCATGTTATGGAGGAGTGTTTATTATTAATGAATCCCATGGGTCCCACACTTGAGCAGGCGAACGCCTTATATCAACAACACATGAATAATCCTTACGCTCCTACATACAATCCTTCCTGGAGAAATCATTCAAATCTATCATGGGGTCAAGGGCAATATTAAGGGACCCCTAACCCTAACATGCAGCCTCCAGTCAATGGTCAGTTTCCAAAATCAAATGTATCAACACCCTAACGCTTCAAATTATGGGAACAACCAGAATAGACCACCTGCACAAAACCACTCACATCCACAACAGGGGTCTAATAATGAACAAGAAAAGCGACTTCAGTCACTTGAGAAGCACGTTGAAATTCTTCTCAAGTCTCATTCCAACCTTGACACACACATGCAAAATCTTATGAAAGTGTCAACTGACTTTATTCAAAGTACAAGTCAGCAACTGCTCGTGAACTCTTAATATATAAAGATTATAGAGCAGGAAGTTGGACAATTAGCGAGTCAGAGAGTGAACGTGGTCAGGGTACCTTCCCAAGTCAACCCATAACGAACCCTAATGCCAGTTCCTCAAACTCCAATCAGTCGCATGTCCACCAATATAATGTCATTCACACGCTTAGATCTGGCAAGCAAGTAGACAATAATGTAGCCATGCCCCCTAATCCCACTCCTACTATCTCGTAGGCTACACCATCTCCATCACCTCCATCATCGTCACATGATCCTTTGGAAAAACCTGTTCCTAAGCCGAAAGCATCATATCCCAATCGGTTTAGGAAGCCTTCACAGCAAGTAGAAAAAATTCTTAAGACATTTCAGCAGGTGAAGGTTAATATCCCACTCCTTGACATTATATAACAGGTTTCTACTTATGCTAAGTTCCTCAAGGATTTGTGTACTAAAAAACGAGTAAGAAACGTTCCTGAGAAAGTTTTTCTTCCTGCAAATATATCACATATCCTCTCTAACTCCCTGCCTATTAAGTACAAAGATCCAGGTTCCCCAACAATCTCACGCATCATTGAGAACACTACATTTGATAGGGCGTTGCTTGATTTAGGAGCAAGTGTCAACTTGCTTCCTTATACTGTTTATCAGCAATTAGGGTTAGAAAAACTTCAACCTACCAAGATCACATTACAGCTAGCTGATCGTTCAATCAAAAGACCACTTGGTATGGTTGAAGATGTGCTCATTAAGGTTAGTGAGTTTATCTTTCCTGTAGACTTCATTATCTTAGAAACTGAACCGATCTCCAATCCACGGAATCAAATTCCCATTATCTTGGGTAGACCATTCCTTGCAATATCAAATACATTAATTGATTGTAGGAGTGGCCTCATAAAGTTATCGTTTGGGAATATGAATGTGGATTGAACATATTTAATATGAATGAGCACGCAACGAGCTCCCTCATTGAGGTCAACATGGTTCATACTTTGCACTCTCATTCGACCTCTTGCACTGATGATGAACCCTCATTTAAGCAATTGTTCAAAAATGAGCTCATACTATTAGAAGAATTGGCACATACTGATTTTATATATGATGATACTTGTGCAAGTGTGCCATTGATTTATGAGCAAACTTTTGAAGATTTGTTTGCAGAGGAGCTTAAATTACTTCGTGAGTTAGAAGAGCCACAACTACATTCACTTGATCATATAGCACTCTTCTCACCTCATAATATTTCTACATGTATACTTGTTACTAACGATGATTGGCAGGTTTATAATAAAAAAAATTTTAACCCAATTATTAATGCTTCCATGTGGACAAAGAAAAAGCGAGGACGACATAAGCTACAGACAGGTAATTATGTGACTTGTAGGAGGTTGATGAGATATAATAATGCACCCACTTCACGTTTAAAATGCACACACTATGAAAGTGAGAAGCGATCGAGAGGTCGTAACCGCTTTCCATGCATTAATAGGGTGATGATATTGAGATCGTAACTTTTAAAACTCTCATTATTTGTATAGTATTTGTATAATAGTTTTCATATTTATTTTACCATACTTGGTTTGTGTATAAGGGCATACACAAGTTTAGGTGTGGGGGAGTGGATTAGGAGATTTTTATTTTTTAGGATTTTATTTTTATTTTTAGAATTTTATTTAGATTTTTTTGTTTCTTTATTTTACACTTTGGGTAGTTTTTAGGGTAACTAACTAAAAAAAAATTAAAAATACACTTTGGGTAGTTTTTAGGGTAACTAACTAAAAAAAACTGAAAAGAAATAAATAAAAAAATTAACAAAAAAATTTATGTATTTTTATCAATAGATTAACCTAATTACAGATAAAGGAACGAATTTAGATTTGAAAATTGGATAGGAGAGTAGATTGGATGATACACTTTGAATTTTATGAAAAAGATCAAAATCCAAAAAATAAATACTGCCAACAGTAGTTTTGAGGCAAGTATACATCTATTTTTCACTTCACAATAGTTTATTAGGTTAAGAATAAAGATAATAACGAATGAGTAAGTCTTCTCTCTCTAAACAAAAAAAAAAATGAGAATAAAATAATGGGGTGAGCCTGTTATTAAGGCAATAGTCTCGAGAGTGATAAAATAATGGGGTGAGCTTGGTATTAAGGCAATAGCCTCAAGAGTGAAAAAAGAGTATGATCTGAATAATCGGGTACTTTGCGCCTAAGTAAGCGTGAATATTCGCATTAAATGTGAAATATTCTAAAAAAAGAAAAAGAAAAAGAAAAGAGTATGAACCGAGTAGTCAGGTACGTTGCACCTAAGTAAGCGTGAATATTCGCATGAAAAGTGAAATATTCTTAAAAAAAAAGAAAATTAAAAAAATTAAAAAAAGAAAAAAAAAGAAAAAAATTGTTATGAGAGAGGAGAAGAATCATGAGTTAGATTTGGAGTCCAAAACCAAAATAGAGTATCACACATACACGTAGATGTATAGGAGCCAATAGATTATTTGTTAGTGGATATTGAAAGATAGGATTTAAATTTTTGATTAAAATGATAAGTGTATTTAATATGACGCTCGATTTAAAAATTGATAATCTAAATGCGTTCTTGAGTTTGTATATTAGTGGGATTAATTAATGAAAATGTCATTAAAAAAAATTTCAATTGTATAAAATTTCTATTTTTCTTGATTTTGGGTTATCCATATTTTTCTTTTCTTTATTTCTTAATATATTTTTTTCATGAATTTTGTGGGTATATTCACTGCAAACCCTCACGTAACAACACTCGTTCACTAGGGTAACCTAGGGGTTTAAAGGTTTGTTGCACGTGTTAAGTACAATCGCGATTCCTGCGAAAGTGAGTTAGGATTTTTCTTTTTCTTTTTAGCTTTAGGTTTGCTTGAGGACTAGTAAAAGATAGGTGTGGGGTGTGATAAGTATCATATTTTACATTTTTCCTCCCATATTTTATCTATTTTTGTATATAAATAATTGCTACTCGGATATATTTAGTATGTTTTATAGGTAACAAAGGTTTTGCAAAGAAAAGAATAAGAAGATGCAAATTTATCAAGAATATAAGTAAAAAAAAGTTAACAAAGGCGAAAACCGACACTCAAGTGCAGCAATAGCAATTTCAATAGTATTTTCTGTGAAGATAAAGTTTGAACTGGAAAATTTCATGCAGGACAAATTTGTAGAGTTCGGAATTATCTTCGAAATGAGTCCAATAACGGCTTAATCCGAGTTCGTATGAAAACGTTATGGCTATTTTACTGAAGCGCTGCAGAGTGAAAAATCCGATCCAACAGGTTACGGGTACACTGAACTTAATTTCGGATTTTGGACCTTAAAATTAGTATTTTATGCCATCTAATCTCAACCATTGGTTTCTAATGCCTATGGATTGGATTAAGATTATATATTTTGAGATTAGTTTGTGTTGGATTATAATTATATGTTTTGTATTGAGTTTGAGTAGGAGTAGGATTATATTTGGGTTATAAATATCCCATGAATTCTTATAAATTAGATAGAGCATTTTAGATATAATTTTAGATGTATTTTTTATTAATAAAATTAGGGTTTTTCTGAAGGGGTGACGGCCACAATACCGGACTCCAGAGGTAATTCTCTTTATTTTTCAATTTTTCCTTAGTTAATTTATTTTAATTGCTTTCTAGTATAGATTTATTTGCTTTCTATATTAGATTTAATTGCTTTCATGAATAGAAATTTAATTTTGCTTACTAGAATCATGTGTAGCTAATTTAATTTAGCTCTAAGATGTAGATGAATCTAGAATCCACCATATAATTACTCTCTAGAATTTTCTTCTTAAATAAAATTAATAAAAACATGATTTTTCTATGAAAAGATTAAAATATAAGAACTTGAACATTAATAGTTTGATAGGTTATATTTGAGTTAAGTTTCTTAATAGCCTATACTTAGTTAGGATTTGGAATTGTTGGTTTTCATCTTATTCAAAAAAATATCTAATGATTTAGTTTATTTTTATGAAAAATAGTATTTTTGATGAGTTATACTTGCACACAACTTGATAGCTCATGTTTAGGGCATTTTAAATAAAGATTAAACTAAAATATCACCTTTTTATGAAAGAAGAAAATAATAGAACTAAATATATGGTTGGAAACTAGTAGATTTTAGATCTTAGGCTAATTAGAACAACCAAATTTCAATCTAAAAACTCTTAGTTAATCCGTTACACTGTAGAATTAGTAAGGATTGCAAAATACCTGAGATGTCTGTGGGACGACCTGTATAGCGTTACAACCGATACTGTACGCTTACAGTTAAATTATTACATCAACGATGATGGAAAGGTGAAGATAGGGGCATCATTTTTTGGGGTTGTATAGTATTTGAACTTTGGCTCTGGGACTAATCGAAATAATATTGGTTTTCGGGAGCTGGTTCGGCCGATACTGAGTTGAAATCATTTGAGAATTTTCAATGGATATAGGCTGGGCCGTCATAGCGAATTTAGGATATTGGCTCCGAGTTTGGAGAGGGGTTGGGTGGGGAGTTTTCATGAGAGGAGATATGATGGGACCTTACAGGGAGATTTTGGTTTTCTGTGGGGCTCTTTTGATTAGATGACAGAGAGGAGTGGATGGGATTTTGTGTAGATGAATGGTGTTCATTGTCCTAAGTTCTGAATGTTTCTCTTTGGGCGGTGGGGAGTTTATTTGTGGGGCCCACGTGATGGAGGTGAGGAGTAGGTTGTTCTTTTGTCAATTGGAGGTAAAGAAGTTTGAGATGGTGGGCCCTGATTTATTAATGAACTCTCCATTGTATCCTATGCGATTTGTTGCTATGATGGGATTTTGTGGGAGCAATGGTCCCAGTCCACTTAATGAGTTTCTTTTGGTGATATCTTGGGATGTCAGAGCATTTATTGCATTAGAGCTCTTTGGTGGCAAAGTTTTGTCTGAGGATGGATGGACCCCTGAGTGGGATTCATTTTGTCCTACAGTTGAATTTTTTCCCGCTGGTATTGAATGTGAGGTGATGATAGAAGCTACGTGTGTATATCTGTGGATTTTTGAGGATGTGGTTGTTGGAAGCAGGGCAAGTGTCACAGCGTTGATCATCATAATACGCACCAGCGATTGATATGGGGAGCTCCGTCTTTTTCTCTCCAAAACAGTATTATTATTTTTGGAACGGCAATCTAGTAGGTATACACTATGACGATAAAGTTGAGAGAGTCAGGGACTGCCGGCGAGTAACACTCTATTAGAAGAGTGACTGCGCTTAAATTAGTGTTGTTGGCTATCACGGTGGAGAGATGGATGAGAGTGCCGAAACCACGAACTACAGTGTGCAATAGTTTCATGGCTTCTACAGGAAAAGGGGATGCCTGTTAGTCGAATCCATAGTGGGATTGGCCAAGAAAGGCAGACTACTCCATGGGCAAGGCTCCATTTACGAAACTTGATGGAGAAGGAGTCAAAGAACAGAGTGGGTGATGAACAAACATGATCAATATTTTCATTTTTGTGTTGTTTAATGGAGCTCCTAGTTATATCCTGGTTCATGTCTACTTTCTGCTCCAAGGTCATTGGCTGAGGATAGCCTTAGTAACCTCAAGAGATGAGGGGTTACCTTGTAACACAGTAGCCACTATATGCTTATCCAAATGTTTGATATTGGTAGATGTTTTTGTTGGAAAAATTTGCTAATGTTTGAGATTAATATGGCAGACTTATTACTGTTATTACTGTTAACAGAATTGTTAACAGAATTATTACTGTTATCGTGCACAAAATTAATTTTGTCATTATGCACAGTTTTCAGTATTATATTTCAATCAGAAATAAAATTGGAGAAGAAGAATTATGTATAATAGCAGATTTGAATTAGAAGAATATTCCTATTACTGTTTACAGAATATTCTCAGGATACAATGACCCTCTATCAAAGTGCATAGCAACACCCGTGGTGCTCAAGATTTCTCCCCTTCTTACATAAGTAATGTTATGGAACAAACAATCCTATATAAACCCACATCCTGACAAACCTCTAATCAATATGGGACTATTTTTCTTCTTTCCTTTTTTTCCTATTGCTATGTACTTCTCTTTGAAACCATTTTCCATTCACCTAATTCATTTATTTTTGAACTAGTGAATTAGCTAAAAGATTCAAGTTCAAATATACATAAATTCTAACAGTTTTCTCCTCTGAGAATAGAATGACATTGTTGAGTACCTCAAGGAGCAACATGGGAGGAGGCTGTAGCCATTGCCAAGTCATTGAGGGCGGAAGTGGGTGGTTGTGGAGGGGCAATTGGGTGAGGATTACGGAGCGGGACTAGGATGTTGAGGGTGTGAGCGGTCGAGAGGCAAAGTGTCCATGAGAGTGGGAGCGTCCCGGTGGATGAATTGGTGATCATCCTCTAGAGTGGGATCGGCATGGCAGGTCTTCAGCGCTCTTCAGCGCTCAGTCGGCAAGTCAATCTCTCCCACGAATACTCACGAGATCAGAGTGGTTTAGCGGGTCGGGTGTGGCCATAGCTTAGGACCTGAGGGCGGCTCCTTGACTGTGCTTGAGTTGTCGCCGCCTCGGGCGGCTGTTGCGCCCATCAGCATATAGGTGACCTCACGATGGGGGCAAATCGGGAAGGAACCACTTCTTTGATGGTCCGCGCCAAGGGTGAAAAGGAGTTTCTCTTGGACCGTGTTGGGGGCATGGTGCTCTGCTCTTCTTTTTATGGCAGATAGTAGTCCAGCCGCTGGTTTCTTGGGTGGCAGGGAGAGCTAAACAAGTGATCAGTGATGGAGGTTATGAGGTGCTATTATATTTATAAACTGGTAATGTGGAGGGATTGGCATGAGAGTTGTGGGATTTAGGCTGACAGGGTGGGGAAGGAGGCTTAGTAGTGGACGGAGTAGGGGTGGCAATCGGACCGCCGACTCGGTTCGGGCATGGTACGTGCATCCGTACATTGGCTCGTCACGACCTGTCGGGCACGGTATTGGCCGTGTCGGCACATTTTTTTATAATTTTTTTAAAATAATTATTTTGATTAATAAATTAGTTTATTAAGTTAGTTAACTTAATTTAATTATAATAACAAGTAAAAAAGATAATAAAAATAATATTTTATCATATAAAATCTCATTACATTAACAAAATTACTCTATAAATCTCTTTGAAAATCATATAAAATTCGAAGAGAGATGAGAGGACACTGGCCGTTACTCTCAACTTGTTTTTAGTATTTTTTTCCAAGAGATTTATGAGTTTTAAAAAATTATATGAAAAAAATTATAAATATAAAATTCGAATAAAAAATTACAATGGTGACAAGAAAAAAAAAATGAAGACTAAATAGTATAGAAGTTTTTAATTTTTATTCTTCTTTGGGTGAGTTCTCTTACTCTACTTCGTTTGATAGTTCTTGTTCCCTTTGTTTCCTTTGGATTAGTTCTCTTACTGCTACTTTTATAGTCGTTGGGAGGTACTATGCAAAAAAAATTTTGCATAAAAACCTCCCAACGGCTATAAATGGGCAAATTTAAAAAATAATAATAATGATTTTTACCGTATCATGCCGTGTCCGGTACGTGCCAGGCACAACACGACTCGGCTGGGCCGAGCCGTACCGACAGTCCGAACTACCCCGACTCGAGTACGGTCCAAGCCAAGGACCCGGACCGTATCGGGCACGTTCCCGACAGGACATGCCCAACGGATTATTCGGCCCATTTTCCACCCCTAGGACGGAACAAGGGGGCATTTCCTTTTCTTTTTTCTTTTTCTTTTTTTTCGTTTTTTTTAATGGAAAGAATTTAACCCATCTCTAATCTTCTTTGAATTCACTTGAAATTTGGTGAGAGTTTGCGAGAATATCTCGGTACTTGATATGGAATATTGATTTCAGGTTTTTTTAGGCATGAGAGCCAAGTACACATAAGTTAAGGAGAACAATAACATAACTTCTAGTGTCAACAAATTGGACAAGCAACGGGAACAAAACTTGAAAGTCATGAAATAAGGGATCAGTATAATCTCTAAGGCGGGAGATTTTATGGATGTAATTTTATACATGCATCAAAACAATGGTGGATAAATTTTTTTAGCATGAAATATATTTTAATGCAAATCATAGGATAAGAAGAGTGGGAGTTTAGAAAAGATACTAATCATGATGGAGATGCGCCTTAAACGGTCCAAGATATCTCTCATTTTGGAGAAGATTCAAATTCAGGAATAAGTAACAACATATCTCGATTCTTCTCAATTGGGATGGGCTTGGTAACATTGGAAGAAACACTCACATGAAATCAGAGGGTAATACTATCCATATGAAATTTATGGCTGACCAACAATCACCAACTATTAGATGTTACATCAACAAACAATATTTTATTAGATCTTTCTGCAAGTAAAATGATACCGAATACTTCGTGTGGAAACTTAAATTGTACATACTTGAGTCGTTTTCTCTTTTAAAAAATGAATAGTCCAATTATCACAAATATTGAAGTAAAGACGTTACTGATTGAGATAAATTTAATAATCTGAAAATACTAAATTTCAGTACACTATCCTCAAATTTTACTCGTTTCTCATATAAACTAATATGAATTACCAAAATATTCAAAAACTACCCTAAATTATCTAATCACTGAACTCTAGAAAGACTGTTTTGCCACTCTTTAGATTAAGACTAAAAAAATACTAAGATGAAAAAAAAATAACAATAAATTATTTTACTTATTAGTGAAATTTTATTAATGAGCAAAAGTTAAAATTTGTTTTCATCTAAAAAAAAATAATCTACTTTCGGTATAGAGAAAATGACTTTGTTATTAATTATATTTTCTTTTGAATGAAATTAAGAGCAATTTATTATTTGAAATATTGAGAAATTGGGATTTTAAGAGAGAAGAGAGGAGAAGGACATGAGAGCTGAAATGTTCTTAATATAATGCTTCTCAATTTTCTAAAAAAAAAAAAAAAAACATCGTAATATTTCATGACAGTGTCTTTCCAGATTTTACCCAATTAAATTGCACATAAGTATCTGTCCAATTAGAGATCAATTCACGTGGCTGGGTTTGAGGCCCGCCACACTTTTTATGCTAGGGGTGCCCGCCACAGCATTCAAAGAGTAGCTGTCGGCTGTCCTCTGGTGGGTTCGTGGACAGCATGCAAGTACATTGGACAATCCAATAAATGTACAGAGACGGATTTTTCTTTCATCCCCCATTTCCCTTTCCTTTTTTTTTTTTTTTTGGTGCGTGTGTGGTTGGCTCAAGGCCCAGTTACAGGATTACATGGATTTACCAATGGCCCACAGGAGGAGTAAATGCACAGAATGTGCCCCCCCCACCCGCTACATTTTTATCCTTCTAAATGCTGCTGCAGACAAGAGAGTAACAGTGACAAACAGGACCCGAAGCACTTCTCCAGCCTAAAAACAGAGCTGCTGTAAAATCAAATGCCACAGTTATAGCACGATACAACATGTTTGCGGCAACAAATTAGAACACAACATCAACACAGCCGCAATGAAAGGATCACAAAGTTACCATGACAATTAACACACTGCATCTTCATTTCCGCGACTCACTGTTCTAAAACATAACATAGTTTTCATTGTCCAACACTTTCATCTTTATTCTCAAATACCACCCGACAGATAAAAGACGACCCAATACAAGGCCAGCTACAAACATGACACACAAAACCAGTTAGCTACGCTAGAAGCTTACTCAAAGCTTATTGTTGTACCAGTACACTCCACCGCTCTTCCCCCCCTCGGGCTCCACATACACGCACTCCTTTGTTTCCCGATACATCGCCTTCAACAAGGGAGTCGAATCAAACTGGTAGTAGTCCCCGAGGATCGGCTTGATCGACTTGGTTGCCTCCATGGCATGGTAGTGGGGCATCGTCGAAAAGAGATGGTGGGCAACATGGGTGTCGGTGATGTTGTGAAACACCTTGTTGAGGATGCCATAGTCTCTGTCGACAGTGGCCAATGCACCCCTCAGCCAGTCCCATTCTGACGAGTCATAGTGAGGCAATGCAGCATGAGTGTGCTGTAAAAATGTGATCAGAACCAACCAGCCGTTCACAATCAACAGGGGCACCCCATAGATTCTAATCACCCAGCCCAAGGAGAAAGCAACCGACAGCCTGTACAGTGCATAGAAGGCTGCAAGGACACCAACATCAGAGATAAATATCTGGGCACGCTCACGGTCATTGTAGATAGGGCCATAGGGATCGTAGTGGCATGCAAAGCGGGGGTAAGCGCGGCCAGACACATTGAATGCCAAGTACAGAGGCCATCCCATGGTCAGGGTGACAAAGAGAGTGATGAACCGGCCAGGTGGGTTGTTAAGGTACTTGGAGAACCAAGGCAAAGACGATTTGGGTTTGGGAACAAACACCTCATCACGCTCCATAGAACCCGTATTGGAATGATGGCGTCGATGACTGTACTTCCATGAGAAGTACGGGACCAGCAGGGCAGAGTGAAGAATGAGACCAACAATATCATCAAGGAGTTGATAGTCAGAGAATGCATGGTGGCCGCATTCATGGGCAATGACCCAAACACCGGTTAGGACACAACCCTGGCAGACCCAGTACAATGGCCAGGCTAGGTAGTTTAAGGGTGAGGGGAGGCTGGGGATCCGGTAAAGGGCAAGGTAAAGGAGAGCAGCGACAATGGTGAGGTCATAGACCACATAGGAGAACGAGCGGATGATGGAGCGTTCAAAGCAATGGGGAGGGATGGCTTTCTTGAGCTGGCCAAGATTGAAGGGAGGCTTCTCGGTGGGGGCATGACAAGTGACATCACGTCGGAGTTCCTGGGCCTCGCGCTCCTTGGCTGTCATGCGGCCTCCGGCACCCATTGTTGAGCTGTTCTCCTTACCTCACAACCTGAATAGGAATAAACATGGTTATACATTTTATCAGAAAGGTACATCACAAATTGCATAACAAAGCCAATCAGCCAGATGCCCTGCCTAATAAGTGAAAAATGCCCAGTGGTTGCTCAGAGGTTACCTGTGACTGATGCAAATTGCATTAGGATAAGTTGAATGATGAAATAAAGTGGCAATGTAGCACTATTATAGCTAGGAGACGAGATCCAGATACCCTCAAATGAAATGCCAGACTCTAATAGACCCATCACTTATGAATATTGGAATAGGTTGTATGTTCATCCAATAAATAGCTATTCGCCAAGGTGTACTATGACAACAGTGATTCACACTGATCTCCAAAAGTAGGAACTCCTAGTTGCAAATAAATATACATTATTTGCAGGTCATGTGGGGCTTCACTGTAAAAATTATGCTTACTTTTTCACATAAACAGAACAACTATGCTCTGTGAGCTTGCAATTGAATTTTTTAGACAATTTTATTCTCATCTTCTCAGCTATAGTTGTCCCCTTCACCCAATTTGGGGATTAAACGCCAAAAGGAACCTTGAACTGAGATGAGACAAATCAAATAAAAGAAGTTACATAGGGTTTTTGAGGTCCGATTGTGGGGAGAGAGGGTGAACGGGAAGGGTATAAGATCCATTGAGTATTTGTTCCTCAGGACAAAGGGGAGAGGCTGCGTTACCAAAGAGAGAGAACAGAAGAGAGGGTGGGAGTGTGCTCTGATGGAGAAAATGAGTGCAAAATGTTCCAAAAAATCTAGTGACAAACTTTTAATACTCATGAACTTTGCACGAGGTGGCGCTCTTAGAAATTTTGGATGTGGCCTTAGAAGCTCCCACTCGGAAGAAAAAGAAAATTCAACCAACCATCTACTACTTGTGCGGGACCGTAGTATAAATGGGTGATTCATATGGACATAACAAAAAGTTAAAACCCAAAAAAAGTATGAGAAATGGAAGGCTTTCGTAAGTAGGTTGGCAATTGGCTGTAAAATAAGAGAATGACTATCCTTACAAATTTAGCAAGGGAAGGTGAAGCCAGCCAACAACTTATTACTTGGGAAGTATACTATGAACAGGTATCACACGGCTAATACTAGTAAGTTAACAATTCAAACGGTAAAAAAAAACTTACAAATACAAGTCACTGGTGGTAGGTTATCTATTGCCTAATTTTCTAAATGAAAATGATGTGGCAATAAATTGTCAACACACAAGAAATAAACCTCCAGGACTGATGATTTACTTGAAAAAAAAAAAGACGGGATACCTCCTGGTCTTTCATGCGCATGACAGAATTAAAAGCTAAAAAAATAGAGATGCATGTAATTCATGAGCAATAGCTCAAATGGGCCATGAACGGGCGCGCTGTCACTCTCAGAACTAGAGGAGACAAGCAATTTTCTAACACCTCTACAGGTACTTTTCTAAGCAAATTCAAACAAGGAACTTGGAGCATATGCTTCGTATTATTTGTTGTAGCAAACATAACCTTGATGTTGACGTATAACTGTTATATAATAAAAAAAGAAATAAATAAATGCAATTTCTGATAGAAATTTCGATAAAAAAAAAACTCCGAAGAGAGAAAACTATTTTATATGCTAACAAACTAATAGAAGTCAGTAAGTTAAATATGAAAATAAACATTTTTTTTTATTTAAGATAATGAACACAACATGATTCTGTTCATAATAAATACCTATTTTGCAAGAGGATTTTTAAACTCTATTCATTTATTTCACAAAAATAAATGCTTTTCACAAGGATACAAAATGGACACACTAGGTTCCAAAGAATCTAACAAAAGAGAGTAAGTTGCATGTGACAAGTTGAAGCCTTGAAAGCAACAATCCAAGCCGGCCATAATAACAAAAAGAAAAGATGCTCTCGCCATTAAGAATTCATTAAGTTTTTTATTTTTTTATTTTTTTGTCCTCTCAAGCAAACCCTTCTTTTTAAAAAAAAATAAATAAAGACACAAGACCTATAACTTTATAAATAATGATAGCGAATAAATTAGGCAAGTTGTTAAACAAAGCATCTGATAAAAATAATATTATATCCCATCGAAATCTAACTTCCCAGATTATTAGATTAACAGTACACGAATAAAATCCAACCAGAATCCGGTGGATGAGTTTGCATCAAGAGCTGGCTCTCAAGGGTACGAAACTAAGACACGTGGCGACTTTCCAAAGGAGAACAACTAAGCTTTCAAAGTATTGAAAGGATTCGGACGAAACTACCCATAAGGAACGCATTAACTATTAGGGCATAGGAGTAATTTCAATTAGTTTAAAGAAAATATTTTTTTCAAGCATGGAACAAGTCCCGCATCCCTAGGGTTCCGAGCGGCGCCAAAAATTACACCTTTTTGACATGTCAAAGCAATAGTTTTTAATTAACAATCCATATCTTTCTGTTCGATCCATTGAAACCCTAGATAGAAAAACTCGAGGGCTTATTTGCAAGTTAAAAAAAAAAAAAAAAACAGAGGTCGCCCAAAGGTTTAGGTTATTGGGTGGCCGAATCAAAGCATGAACAACAAAATTTATCGCCATCAAACCCTAAAACAAGAACCAACGCCTATTGCTAAAATGGGCAAAAAACGAAAAAACAACATCGTATCGCTTGGAGAACAATAAACAAAAAACAAGCTGTGAGGGTGCTCGGATTTAAAAAAGTTGGGAACTTTTTCAGCCAGTTGCTCGTATTTAACCACAGATCTCATAGATCTAGCCTTCCAATAATCTAATCACATCAGAGGATAACGAATCCTTCAAATAAACACATAATGCAGGACGAGTAACAAATCCGAACTCAAAAGATTTAGAAAAAGAGAACGACAAAAAAAAAAAGAAAAAAAAAATACCTGTAGACGATGAATGGTATCCGAGCGCAGAAAGAGAGAAAAAGATATAAAAGATAATTAAAATCCTCTTCTTCTTCCTCTTCCCCTTCCCTCTGCTCCGATACTCCTTAAATCAATATTTAGGCCATTCCCCTCGAAATCTGGAGGGGATCGCAAAAGCGAGGCGGACCCCTATATAACCTTTTTCCCCTTCCCCAAAAGAGCCGAACTCACGTGCTTGTGGGCCCCGCTGATGCCCTCGTTCCCATGGGATGGACGATCGGGGGGAGGACAAGGACCCGGCATCAGTGAATGGTGGCCGTTGGTTTCTAGAGGGGGACTGTGGAGATCGAGGTTGGTTAAATATATTGGGAAATTCTAAAAGCGCACCGTTTTCCTCTGAGTGAGCACGACATCCAATAGTAAAATGTTTAGCACCATAGGGGAAGTGGTGTGCATTTAGAATTTCTCAAAAATATCTGGACTTTTGTGGGATTTTAAATGACAGTTTTATCCCTAGCACTATCTGAAATGGCGCCTGACACCAGTCGCTTGTGGGGGTGCATGTCCAACTCGTGGAGGAGAAGAACCGGAGCCTTTGGCCATGCGAAACGACGTTTATGTCCTCGTAGAAATGTACCACGCGGACAGGAACCCAAGAGTAAATAGAAGGAAATTCTATTTACACACTGCAATTTATTTTTGAGGCCTTATGTGTTTTTTATACCAAACTTTCAAACTTTCATTTCAAAATATCACCAATTTACTCTATGCACCCAATTTTTTTTCAAGTTTAACCCTATTCCTTCTCTCTATCTTCTTATGTCGTTCGATTCCAAATTTTTCGAGTCGGATATTAATTCCCAAGTTAAAAATATGTTGGTCGGATATTAATACCTGACCAAAGAATCGCTTGGTCGGTATTAAAACCCGACCAGCAGCCGACGTCTCCCTCACAAAAGAATCATAAGTAATAATAAATTGCAAACAAATACACATAAAAAAATAATAATAAATTTAAGTTGTACCTTAGATTTGTTCTCCGACACCAATTGCATATTGAAATTTTACATTTAAATAAAAAAAAACTCAAACTAAAACTTCAAATCCCAATTTTACAATTTTACATGTTACAGTGAATTTGAAGAATTTAAAATTTCTCCAGATCTTTTAAGGAATATGAATTTAAAAAATTTAAGAGTTTAAGAAATTAAATCAATGGTTTTATGGGAAATGTATTTTTTTTAAAATTAAATTCCACTAAAAAATATTTTTAAAGGTTCTAGAGAAAAAACAGAGGAAGAAGACGATGAGTTGTAGTTCTAAATTTAAAAAAGTCTTAAGTTGTGATTTAAAAGGGTAATTTAGTCAAAAAAATAAATGGTAAATTTGTAATTATTTACAAGTTTTAAATAGAATTTCCCAAAATAGAGTGCAGATCCAAAATAAGAATGAATGAACCAAATGAATATCTGCTGATTTAATGCAAATTCAAAAGAGGGAAAAAGATTGAAAATGAATTGTCACTCGCAAACGTCACCTTACATCTGTCAATAATATTCCAAAAATTATACAATAAGTATATCCCAATTTGAATTGTCTAATTAAACTGTAATGCTATTTTTTATGATATTTGTTCTCATAATTATAGTAATGCATAAAAATACTTTTGGAAACTTTGTAGACTCCAAATTTAGATAATGATGTATGCATAGATTTAATCAACATTAAAAATCTAAAGAGAGTGCCACTGTATTATAGGGTAATATCGGGAGATTTAAAGTTACGAAATACTAAAGAAAATATTTAAACTTTTTTTTTTTAGAATGAGCGGATTCACATGCTAATTTTTAATTTGTTTTATTTAAAATTTTAAATTAAAAAAATAAATTATTTTTTATTCAAATTTTTGAATAGAACTGATAAAATATGAACACGTGCACGAATCCATTCTTATTCCTAAATCATACATTTGGACTGACTTGGTGGGAAACCATATGTATGTTTCAGTGTTTGTTTCCCATGATCGCGGCCCCAGAGAAGGAATGAAGTACAAGCATTGCCTTTAGAATTTGATTAGAAACAGAGTCAAATATAAAAATACAAAGTAGCTCTGATGATATGTAAATTAATTTTTTATTATTAAAACAGGTATTCAAATATTATAGCCACTCTATAAGCCAACATCAAGTCAGTAAGGGAGGTTCTCCTACTACACCATCTTAGAAACCAACATATATCCCTCTTTGACTAAAAAGTCGCATGACATGGTTTATTTCTCTACTCAAGAAAAGCCGAGACATATTTTTTTCTGCTGTAGTTCCTTTATTGAAGGAGATATCACGCAATATCATTTTGCGGAAAATTTTGGTATACAAAGCAGATCCGCGAATTTAGAATTGAATATCCGCAACTCAGAGGATCCGCGAACCTAAGGATTGAGGTTCGCGACCCAGTGACGACAGAACAGGTTCGCGAATCTAAAACTGAGATTCGCGATACTACCCATAGTTTTCGGGTAGGGGTTTAATAGAAAATCACCCAACCCGAATAACAGAGTTGCCACCTCAGATCGTGGAGCTAACTGCCAAACGAATGCAGCGGCATTACTTCGATCGTGGGAGCAACCACCTAACGAATATGACAACACTTCTCGAGTAGTGGGAACTAACGGTCAAGCAAATAAGGTAGGACGTTACCCTAGAATCCCTATAAAAGGCAGGGGAGCGAAAGAGAACAGGACAAGAGACGGAGACGAAGAGACAGAGGGATCAATCATTTCTTCTAGAATTACCCCCTTATGACCAAGGGTCAAGAGCCTTTCTTTTCCCAACCAACTGAGAGAGATTGTGCGGAGTGTCAACGGAGAGCAGGATCGTCCTCCACAGCTACCTTAAAACCCAGCTTTAAATAAAGGGAAAATCCGTTTTCCTCATCTTCTGTAAATGGGAAACCGTTGAATTGTAATTCTTTATTGAAAAAACTTCAAAGAGTTTTATTTGCAATTTTTATGGCGAACAGAAGATTGGCGACTCCGCTGGGGACTGCCATCACCTCTGGTGATCTGGTGGTGGCTCAATCCGACAACATTCCAGTTGGCAGTATGCTCAATTCATTCACCATTCAGGTTGATCAGAAAAAGTATGAAGAATTTCTTTCTTCAGGCTCTAAGAGCCATATTTCCCGACGGGGATGCCGTAAAATCTCCAAGGGGTCAATCTCCAAGGAGGCTCCAATGGCAATAGTTCAGAGGGAGAAGTCGTTGGACCACACTGGTCTGAAACCCTCTTCTTCACCAACACTGGGCTCTAAACCAGTTTCGATTGAAACTCCTGATCTAGCAAACAAAGGAGACCAAGGTCCCCACTTCAATAATGGGAAGCAATCACTGTCTACTCCGCAAGGCTATGACGCGGAGAAGGTGGCTCCTCTCACTCGTACAATGAGAAGGAACCTAAGAAGAAATAAAGCTCGTGCCTTTCGCAGGACCACGCAGCAAAAGGAAACCACCAACTCATCACTGCAAAGACCTACCGTACAAGTATGGAGGTCGAAAGGCAAGGTTGATCGAGACGCAGAGAAATTTACTCGCGTTTCCGATAGGAAGCGGAGTAAGTCCACCAAAATTATCTATGATTATGAACGCGGAGCATACATCCGCGTCCCTCGTGTTCCAGGGCGGAAGTATGATCACGTGATTGAAGAAGCTCGCGGAACCTGCGAACCTCAAATTCATGGAAGACACACGCCTATCTTTAAGGATAAGACTTTGCCGCTCCTGAAGCTATCCGTCACAAAGAATCCCAATGCAGGAGATCTTAGGGAACTTCTAAACAGAAAAAAAGAAGAATTTCATGCATCTCACTGCCACTGTGAACGATTGATCAATGCAGTACTGTCTCACTGTCATTGTTCAGCCTATACTAGATCATCGGTATTCCATCGATTGTCGGTTCCATCAACATCTTCATCGGTAAAGAGGAGGCGACGAAATGGGCTTGAGTTTTCTGAACCCGAGTATCCCGAAGTATCATCCAATATGATAAGCATCGGGGAAATGAAAAAGAAGGCGAAGAAAGTCTCCGAAAGAGATGTTTTTGATCCATAGCTCTCTTCGGGTTCAATGGATCTACTCAATGAAGAGCGGAAAATTTTTCAAAACACTCGACTCAAAAGTGGGACGGCAGCCCCCATGAATTATAGGCAAATGGCAGGAATCTCTTCTGATGAAGAAGACATAATCAAATCTGTTATGGCCGAGTCGCAAACGTCTGACTCACTCCTAGAGGACTCCGCCTCTGCGTATATGACTCAAAATAACATCTCAGAGGAGTTCATGCGGAGAATGGATGAACAAGATAAGCATATCCAACAACAGCAGAATGCTATCAGCGAGCTCAAAGACATGCTACATATTTTGATGGAATTGGAGAAGACTAGATTGAAAGATACGTCTTCGCACTCAAAGACTGACAAGGGAAAGAAGACAGAAGAAGAAGGTCTTCACAATAATGAAAAAGAATCAGAACATCATGAGGATGACGGCAACCGTTCCATGCATCAGGAAGGGAACGCAAATGCTGTTTGGATGGAGAGCTTCCAAAATCAGTTGAACGCTCTCATGCATAAGAGCGATTTGCAATAGCTGGGCGTGGTAAGGCCATATCCCATGGAATGGGAAAGTGTGCCGTTCCTCGAAAGTTATAAACCAGTGAAGCTTAAATCTTTTGATGGTAAATGATCGCCAAATCAGCACCTCTACTATTTTAAATCGCAGATCGGGCATTTAGCCAGAAATGACCCCATTATTACGCGGGTATTCGTTAGTACCTTAACGGGACTAGCTTTTGAATGGTTCTGGAGACTAGAGCCGGGAACCATCAATTCATGGAGCGACATGGAGAAAACCTTTCTGACCAGGTTCTATGAAGATGATATGGAGGTGTCAATGCCGGCGCTTCTAGCTACTAAACAAAGAAAAGGAGAGTCAGCTCGGGACTTCATCGAAAGATTCCGGAATGATTCTCTCAGATGCCCACATGGGATGCCAGAAAAGACCTTGGTAGAAACCCGTCAACACAATTTATCGACTAAAGTTCTGGCTAGGATGGGAGTAGTGAAATCCTCGACTTGGAAGGACCTTACCCTACAAGCTGAGGAGGCTGAAGAGATCGCACAAAGGCTCGAAGAAGAAGGAGACGAGGAAAAACAGAAGCGGAGTGGCGATAACAACCATAAGCCCCGGTCCCGGGGATATAAGGGAAAGGAGACAATGGTAACGGATGCCCCGCAACCTGTAAAACCTTCTCAAAAGCTCCCTCCTCAGACACGTATGCCGCAAAAACAATACTCTTTCAAGGATGAGCACACGTAAACTATCTCCAACCTCCTTATGAGTAAGAAAATGCTAAAACTGTCAGAGTCCAAATGCCCAGAAGAAGTAAAGAAAGTTAATGATCCTAATTACTGTGTCTACCATATGATCATTAACCACCCTACCCAAAACTGTTACATCCTTAAAGATAAAATTCAAGTCTTAGTGGATGCTAACGTCATTAAGCTCCAAGAGCACCAGAAGAAGGTAACCGCGAACATGATAACTGTCAGGTTCGGCAAAGCGCCCGACTGAATAGAGTCAACAGTTTAAGATGGAGTGTAACCCATTCCTAGAGGCACGATGCAGGTCGTAAATTTTGATCTGCACCAACAGCAGAAGAAAGAACTATTCCCCTTTGAAACTGATGGGTGCATCCAGATCTCCTGAGTGATGAACAATGGACTTCCAGTTCATCTGAAAGGAAGCGAAAAGGGAAGAACTTCACCTCCAATGTCGTCACCGTGATTCCCGAAGACGACGGAGTCATTCCTGCCCTAACCGATTTGGAAGAAGAAATCGAAAACTCTTTGGTGGCTGATGCAGATCCTCCTCTCGCGGGGACCCATTCAGGAAAAGATTACTTAAAGAACTACGGCCAGGCAATGGATTCCCGACCGCCTCCAGAGAAAGCCAAACAGAAAGAACTCAAGTTCGATAAAATGCTAAGGAATAAAGGAAAAGAGCCTGCTGAGAATTTACGGAAGTCATTTCAGTTCGACATCCTGACGCAATTGGCCAATATTCCTGCAAGGATAACCTTGTACGAATTTCTGAAGCTCTCTAAACCTACTAGAGAAGCTTTAAGAGAAGCTCTGCAAGATTCGGAGGTATTTCTGGCACAGATACCAGAAATAATTGAGGAGGAGGAATCCCCTTGCATGACGAGTCACCAGGTCTTTAGTAAGAACGTCCCTTGCATCACTTTCTCTCCGGAAGATATGCAAGTCAGGAGTAATAAGCATCACCGTCCCTTGTATTATAAAGGGTACATAGGCTCTGCGGAGATTGATCGTATTCAAGTTGATCCAGGCTCAGCCTTAAGCATCATACTACGGAGGATGCTACGATACCTTGGGGTCCCGATGAATAGATTGGCAGCGACTAATACTACCATTTTTGGATTCAATGCTAACGGTAGCAGACCGTTGGGAAAAATAAAGTTTAAGTGTCAGATAGACGACTTGAAGACAGAAGCCACGTGCTATGTGATAGACGCAGACATGTCATACAATCTGCTATTGGGAAGGCCTTGGATCCATAGCAATCTCATTGTGCCCTCCACATTACACCAGTGCATGAAATATGTGGACGAAGATGGGAACATAAGAACGCTGATCGCGGAGAAGCAGCCCTTTAAAGGAGTTGAAAACTACTTTACTGATACGATGTTGTATCAAGATCCGTTCAGTATTTCAGATCAGCCTATTCCAAATGACTCTGATAGTGGCGAAGAGGCTGATACAGAATTAGGATCCGAAGAATCGAAATTCGAAGATGTAACTTGGAACGGTGAGCCCATTGTGATAAGCCTTGAAGATCTTGATGTAAATAACACCGTTCACTCTGATGGTGAATGGGTGATAAATGAGAATTTAGAGTTTGTTTATTCTTCTGGTGTTGATTCTGAACCCTCAAGCACTAGCACAGATGCATTCAGCGACTGTGTGAATGAGATATATTCTCTGACTTCCTTCCAAGCACCTATCCGATCATCCTTACACGATTTAAGTAATGATGTGAGAGTACTAACAAGGTCATTTTTGAGCTTCCTCCTAAGGATAAAACCCAAAAAGCCATAGTATTTGGAAAGGCAAGCCACCGGAACAAAAAGAAATGCTTAAATCCTGAGGAAGAACAAGGAAGTCCCGAGTTCTTCCATTATGGTCAAAATTCTCATAGATTAATAAAGAAAATGGGATATAATCTGGCCGAAGGGAGGGGGTTGAATTTTGGAAAACGTAGAAGGACAATCCTTCAACCCTTCGTCCCAGAAGGAAAAATGTCAGATTATTACCAGAAAACCGGCAGGGGTTAGGATACGTCACCACTCCCGAGAATTCTTCAAGTAGAGAAACCGAAGAAAGACAGTGCAATCATTCGTCAGAATCGTTCTGCTGGGACTCAGATGTCAGTATAAACATGATTTTCCATGAAGTATCCGCGAACATGGCTTCTGCGATCCAAGAAGGTGAAGATTTAGAGGAAGCCTCGCCAATAAAATATGACCCCTGGGCCAAGCACCTCAATGAGAAGTGGGAAGTCCAGTTTGAACAACGCGAGCCTCTTACCGAGGATAAAGTGATTCAAATAAATATGGAAGATAAAAGGAATCCTAAACCTATATTCATAAGTGAGAACTTATCCTCGGAGGAAAGGGAGGATTTAATATCCCTCATTCGTAAATATATCGATATTTTCGCCTCGAGTTATGAGAAAATGCCAGGATTAGACCCAGGTGTAGCGGTTCATAAATTGAATATCCAGCCAGATGCTAAGCCAGTAAAACAACAGCAACGAAGATTCCACCCAGAGATCATGGAAGCTATTGAAACTAAAATCAAGAAGTTGATTGAGTCAGGCTTTATTCGCGAGGAACAACACCCTGATTGGGTCGCGAATATAGTTCCGTAATCAAGAAAAATGGAAAGATCTGAATATGCATAGATTTCAGGAATCTGAACAAGGCCTGCCCTAAGGACGAATTCCCGCTGCCTATCACAGATGTTATGATAGATAACACTTGCGAGTATGAGCGTATGACGTTAATGGATGGATTCTCATGGTATAATCAAATAAAGATGTACCCTGATGATGAGAAGCATACATCTTTCAGAACACCGCTTGGGGTGTATTGCTACACAGTTATGCCCTTTGGCTTGAAGAATGTAGGTGCTACATATCAACGTGCCATGAACTTAATATTCCAAGAGCATCTCCGGAAAACAGTGGAATGTTACGTAGACGATCCAGCAATTAAAAGCAGAAACAAGGGCGACCACTTGAAGGATTTGAAAACGGTGTTCGATCTTATGAGGAAACACCAGCTCAAGATGAATCCAACCAAGTCTTTCCTAGGGGTTTCCAGCGCAAAGTTCCTCGGCTTCGTTGTAACATCGAAAGGAATCTATCTTGATCCGGATAAGGTCAAGGCTATCCAAGACATGCCACCTCCCCGTAACCTCAAAGAGTTGAGGGGATTGCAAGGTAGGCTAGCGTACATTCACAGGTTCATATCAAATTTGTCTGGTAAATGTCAACCTTTCACCAGATTAATGAGAAAAGGAGTGTCATTTGTTTGGGATGATGCGTGCCAAAAGGCTTTTGAAGAAATCAAACAATATCTCATGCAGCCACTAGTGCTTGTATCCCCAGTCTCGGGAATACTTTTCTTGCTATATGTAAGGGCGATGGACCATTCTTTGGGAGCATTGTTTGCACAGAAGAATGAGTCAGGTCATGAACAAGCTATTTATTATCTCAGCAGAATAATGATCGGGGTAGAACACCGGTATAATCCTGTGGAAAAGGAATGTCTAGTTTTAGTATTCGCAATACAGAAAATGCGGCACTACTTAGTTGGACAAACCATCCACGTTGTATCGAGAGTTAACCCCCTGAGAATACTAACGACTAAACCCGGATCGTTAAAATTCAAGACTATCCAATTGGGCTATTTTGCTATCACAGTATGATATGTGCTTTATCCTGTAGAAGTCTGTTAAAGGGCAGGTCGTGGCCGACTTCCTAGCCGAACATCCAATTCCGGCATCCTCGAAATTATACGAACAAATTCCCGGGGAGTTAGAAGAATGGAACCTGATTCTAGAAAAAGATGATTCGCGAAAGCCTCCCGAGGCAAATACAGTCTCGAAAGGTGTATAGCAACTTTTCTTCGATGGTGCCTCCCGAATGGGATCCGAAGGAAAGATGACAGCGGGGGTAGGTGTTGTTTTCATCTCCCCTCACAACCACATCATTCCACGAGCTTACTCATTAACAAGCTCGTGCTCCAACAATGTCGCAGAGTATAATGCCCTCCTAATCGGCTTAAAAATAGCCAAGCAACTGGGGGTCAAATATTTGGAGGCATATGGGGACTCTCAACTCGTTGTAAATCAAGTAAAAAGATAGTACGAGATCAAACATGAAAACCTCTTGCCATATTATCGTGCAGTGATCAAGATCGCCAATGGTTTTGAAGGTTTCTATATCAGCCATGTAAAGCGTTGCCGAAATAGTTATGCAGATTCACTAGCTTCCCTAGCTACCACGTTAGCTTTGCCCAAGCATGCTAGAAAGCAAATTACAGTAGGGAGCAAAGAATTATTTTATCCAAAAGATGAACTCAAAGAGGAAATGCAGAAACCACAGGAAGACGAAGCTGAGGTGTTCGAATCAAGCCTAGAACTAAGGGATTGGCGTTTTCCTTATATAGATTATGTCATTTACGGTATATTACCTGAAGGTAAAAAAGAAGCCAGAGCAATTCAGAGAAGGGCTGTCCGGTTCTACTACAACGCGGAGCTCCAGACGTTGTACAGAAAATCTTATGATGGAATTTTACTCCGCTGTCTCTCCAACCGTGAAGCTCAAAAAGTACTCGAAGAAGCTCATGCTGGCATTTGCGGAGCGCACCAGCCATAACCAAAACTCTGGGATAGAATCCGAAAGATGGGTTATTACTGGCCTAAGATGATGACAGAAACGGTTAACTATGCCAAGAAGTGTAGGGCCTGCCAACTACATGCGGATTTTATACATCAAGCTCCGGAGTATCTCCACCAAACGGCTACATCGTGGCCATTTGAGCAATGGGGCATGGACATTATAGGGCCAATTTTTTCGCCATCAACAAGGGGACACCGGTTCATTTTAGCTATAACGGATTACTTTTCGAAATGGACTGAGGTCATTTCCCTAACTGAAGTAAAGTCATCAGATATTATCAAATTCATCAAGCACCATGTGCTTTATCGCTTTGGGGTGCCCAGAAGAATAATTCATGACAACGGGCCCCAGTTTGTAAGCCAAGTGTATTCCAGATTCTACAACAAGTACAGGATCGAAAATGTAACTTCATCACCGTATTATTCTGCAGCCAATGGTCTAGCAGAAGCTTTTAATAAAACCATTGTAAAACTTCTTAAAAAGTTCGTAACGTCCAATCAAAGGGACTGGGATGAAAAGCTCGGAGAATGTTTGTGGGCATATCGCACCACAGTCCGAACTCCCACCAATGACACGCCCTTCTCCTTGGTATACGGATCAGAAACGGTCTTGCCTTTGGAAATCCAAATTCCATCATTGCGAGTCGCGTTAACAATTAGGACGACGGAAGAAGAAAGACATCAGCAAAAGGCTTCAAGAATTAGAAGCCTTGGATGATAAGCGCTTGGAAGCTCAACAGAGTATTCAACTATACTAGGCGCGGATCTCCAGAACCTTTAACAAAAAGGCTAAATGAAGAACTTTCAAGAAGGGTGATCTGGTCCTGTCAGTCAGAAGACCGATCATAACTAACAAAAAGCCTAGAGGAAAGTTCCAACCGAAGTGGGAGGGACCTTTTGTCATTGATACTGTCTATTCCAACGGCGCATATCGGTTGGCGAAACCGAATGGTGATAAGATTATGATGTCGATTAACGACAAATTCTTGAAGAAGTATTATTCTTAGTAAAATTGCAGAACACCAGTCGCAATGTGATTTGGGTAGTTTTATGCAAATTATGAACGAAAAGCTTCTCTGTAATCAGAAGTTCATTAATGAAGATTTTTGATTCCGGACTAAAAATCTTTAGATCGCGAATCACAAATTGTCCTTCTTCCAAAATCGCCAAGTTAAAAATACCTCTGGTGAATCCCATTTTTCCTTTTTCCAAACTCACCAAGTTAAAAATACTTCTGGTGAATCACATTTTTTCTTTTTCCAAACTTGCCAAGTTAAAAATACCTCTGGCGAATCACATTTTTCCTTTTTCCAAACTCGCCAAGTTAAAAATACCTCTGGCGAATCACATTTTTCCTTTTTCCAAACTCGCCAAGTTAAAAATACCTTTGGAGAATCACATTTCCAAAATTGCCAAGTTAAAAATACCTCTGGCGAATCACATTTTTTCTTCTTTCTAAATTGCCAAGTTAAAAATATATCTGGCAAATCAAATTTGTCAACAAGAAGTTCTTTCATTCGCGGTAATTTTGGGTACTTGGAAAATTCTGATTGATTTTAAGATTATCAAGTTAACAGTTACCTCTAGTAATCAACATCAGAATCATCCATCAGATACTCTTTATGTAAAAAGAAAGAGCTTTTTTTTTATTCATTATCATATCAAGATTACAGAGAATTCTCTAATATTACACAGTTAACAAGAGTGAATACAAATCACTGAAGGAAAAAAAAAGAGGAAAAAGTTTGTTTCTGTAGCCTCCTCTCCCAAGGATGGCTTAAAGGCAGTAGTCTGCTCTTACAGACTCTTTTAGAATGACAAACTTGCTTCTGTAACCGTCTCTTTAGTATGGCTCGGACCAAAAAGTTTGTCCCTGCAAAATCTTCTTCTGGAATGAAAAACTTGCTTCTGTAGCCTTCTTCTTCAACATGGCTCGGACCAAAAAGTTTGTTCCTGAAACTCCCACTTCCAATTTACTCTTGTAGCCTCCTTTTAAAGGACGGTTTAAGAGTATAATCTTGTTTCTTCTCTCCGACCATAATCAGGGACCTCGTGGTTGGTTCCCCCACTGATGATGCCAGTGACTTAATTAGTTCAAAACTGGCATACCAGGAACACACCCCAGACATACAACATGAGGGGTTGCACAAGTTCAAGATCCTGGTTATTAGTACCCCAACCTTGTGGAGTACTAGGAAAGAAGAAAAATAATGCCACAGACCCGAAATCTTCTCTCTCATGAAAATTCATGAGACCCTCCAAGACCCTCGAGGTATTGGAAGCAATTACGAGCCCATCGGGTCTGGGTCATTGTTAAGGATAATGACTACGGTTATCTCCTGTAGCCAAGTTAAATCCCTGTTAAAAAAGGGAAAGAAAAAAAAGGAAGAAGATGATATGAATCAGAAAAAGAGGTTTATCTTAATTAAGGAAAATGACTACGGTCAGAAGAACCTTTTCGGTGGAACACCCCACTGTATTGATGCAGTCTGGAGGTCTTGTAACATGCCAATTCCTATCCATTACTTCAGATGAAGAAAAAAAATGGTTGCACTAATAGATCGGCTACAAAAGAAAAGAAGGGAAGAAAGTTGAGAAGAAATTTTTTCACGGCTGAATGATTTTCCATTGAAGAGATCATGTGCTTTATATAGACAGTCTGGTGACCATGATCTTCAGTTTAGAAAAGATAAAACCGAAATTTTCGGTCAAGATTTTCAGTTCAGATCTCAACAGAATTTATTACTGTTGCATCGGACGTTTGGATATCGCAGCCTGGAGATCTCGTCATTAATGAAGACGTGTAACACTTGGGATTTCACGCCCGATGACTTCATCCCATGGCTCGCAGAAGTCTCTACAAATTCTGAAAGAGTCTACGGTTTATTCCGCAAACTTCCAGATGAAACATCGCGAACCAAAATTCTGGAATTAGGGTCGCGAATTAAGTATGGATTGTGTTAGTCCGCGAACCTCTAGATGCAAAGTCTCAGACTTCACGTGACTTATGAAAGTCACGTGACAGATACACAGATACCAGAGTTTTACGGTGGTTCGCAAACTTCAGACAAAAGATGGCAAATTCGTTACAAATCTTTGAAGAACAACTGCAAAGCCATGCATTAGAAGGCCAAAATCAGGTTCTCTATAAACGACAGGGGAACTATTACAAAAAAAAAGAGCAGAGAATTAAAACATATATATACAAGTTTTTACAGTTCAATGATTCAAGAGGGCTTTTATTTTCTCCTCCGCGTCATCAATGTCTTATTGGAGAGTCTCATAAGCTTGGACAGTAGCTTGGCGACGCAATTCCTCATCGCTAGCAATAATATTCTGCGCTGCAGCAGCCTCCACCATATCCAATTCAGCTTGTATCGCCTGAAGATCTCTAGTTGTATTGTCTCGCTGGCGCGATAAGTTGGCAAGATTGCTCATTGACTCATCACGCTCCTTGGTGATTTTGGCCAAGAAATCTTGAGCTTTAGCGATAGTCTCTTGAGTCCTAATGATAGCCGGGTCATGGTCCTTGACAATTGAAGCAGCGGCCTCCACTTAAAGAACTAGAGACTCGCGGTCTGATTGACCCTTTTTTAAGGAGGCTTTAAAAGCATTTGCCTTCTCATGAGTCTCCTTCTGGAACCTAAATTGTTCCTCTTTCAGCTTCTGAAAAATAATTTCCACTGTCTCAGATTTATCAGTACTTATGGCCTTTGATAGGGATTCAGCATGCTTTTGAAGCTGAGCTATTATAAGTCTAAAGGGAACAGCTTTATCCTCTCCATCAATGCTGACAATACTAGTTAAATAAATGTTGAGAACATTGACGAGTGAAGCAAAAGAAGCCCTCTTCAGTATTTTATCAATACAACGGTCAAAGAAATGAAGGAAGGTTTCCACCGTATCCTTCAATAAATCAATCTCAAGCATATCAATCTCCGCATGAGAGAGAGTAATACTGGTTGAGGCAGAGGCGGATTGATCCATAGCCAGGCTAGTATCAGAAGGAATGGGACTTCTGGAGACTTCAGCAGAGCTAACAACTGCGGTATCCTGAACCAAAACATTGATCGGAGCAACTGCGGCCAAAATCGTAGACATAGTAGTCTCGGGAATCATTGCTTCTGTAGTATCAACAATAGAAGTGGTAACCTCAGTCGCCCCATCAGTGTCAGCTCCCGCGATGGTGTCATCTGGCGAAGTTACCTTCGCGCCCATGCACTCTAAATATGGAGTTGAAACTGGAGCTAGCGAAAAGAGAAAGTTAATAGCTAAATGTTACAATATCATTTGATAATAACATAATTGCTAAAGGAAGAAGATGTTGACCTAAAGGTTGGACACTGGATTCTCCAAACCCGTATACCTTAGGACCAAACACTTTAGGCCCGTATACTTCAGTCTGAACCTCTTCACTTAAATAGACATACTTACCATGGTCTGATAGAGGGGTTGAAGATCGAAAATCATCACTGTCGACGTTATAGTCATCTCCCAAATCATCCTGACTTCCTGAAGGAGGTGCTGCTTTTGGGGGATCTGATGCGCGAGTCTCCTCAATGATTTGTACTTTGTCGTCTGCAATAGCAGGAGCTGAAGGGTCCTCTTGTCTGGCCAGAGAAACACCGACTTCAATAGTGGCCTGACAAGTAGAAGGGGTAGAACCCTCTTGAGTGACGGGAGTAGGATCACTGAAGAGAACAGGTCCTTGACTCCGACGCCTCTTAAGGGAACGGAGAGTTAAAGAAGAGTCATTCTCATCTTCCTCTGGTTCCTCAGCGAGGGACTCAGAAACCAGACTGGGTGTTGCAGTGCCAGCTCCAGATGGGGTGCACTGCGAATCAATCCCCTGCGGAATGGTAGGCAAGTCACTGATGCGCCTTAGTCTCTTCCGCTTATGTGAAGATTTCTTGGAAGGAGACTGTGGCTGAGGAGAAGTCTTCTTCGATGTCGGGAGAGGAGAAGCACCAAGAGAGGCGGTTTGCGCTGATGCATTATCGACCTCTTCCCTCTGTTGAGTTACTGGTTCCGATTCATTGGATGTGCTGTCTCCCCTGAAATCTTCCATCCCTGCCACTTCGTACTGCCAGCTTTCTTTTTCTGGGCATAACTGGTATGATTTATGCTGAAATTCTGAGGAGCGGAACTAGCATTTACAGAAACAAAAGCTCATACTCGAATTTGGGGTCTTGAGCGGAAGATCAAATCTGGCCTGGGTTCCACCTGCGACGAAGTGAAACCAAGCTCGAGCTCATTCAAGAGTATTCCCAACAAAACTTATCTCTCTATTGGGATTACCAACATAAAGCTGATCATACCCGAACTGTCGAGCGAAACGACTTGGGTAGTAAGGCTCTATGTAGCAATGGTTCCCCAAACGAAGAACCAGATGTTCTGGGCGGATGTTTATCAACCACCAGAAGCACCCTGAGGACAAAATAGTAAATTTATCAGCACCGACAGTATCCGCAAATTCCTCCCCGTACCCAGCATTTGGAAAGTACAGAAAACATCTGAATAATTCAAAAGTTGAGAAATGACGGAGGGTCTTGCGAATCGCGGCCATGTAACCCCCTCTCCATTGCGACCTCTCGTAGTGATGTACTTTGGGAGCACTTAAGTCAATCTGCGAGTCGGCAAGACTCATCAAAGTGGGGCAATGTAGAACCAACCAAGCCATCAAATAAGTATAAGCGAGTTCTACACGCGGATTAGGAGTCTTAATGACCGGACCCCCTTTCTTCCTCTGCTCCTTCACGTTGCAGAATTGATCAGATAATCTCCTCAGTCTGCTTTGGATGCTGCACACCATCGCAGGCAACAGACTGAGTCACCTACCTAATGCTAGCAGGACAGCTGGGTATACAGCCCTAACGGGTATGTTTTCCTGCGAAGGAATAACACACTTTTTCAACTATACCATCAAATAACCCGTCAAGAAGGCAAGATCGGATAAAGGTTGAAGGGCCTGATAATGAAAGCTCTCAAAGGACGTCCCCGTTTTGAAAACGTCTTCATCAGATTCGGTGACATAAGCATCTGTCCCGAAACATGCGATTCTTCTCTCAACCTCCTTTTCAGAAACAGGAGGAAAGCGAGTAAAATTAGGATAACCCTTAGAAAAATTGGGCAGAAGATATTGCAGCCACTTTTTTGGCTTCAAACTGCGGGTGCCGGATGTGTGGGTGCAAATATGGTAGTGACAGGGTAATTCCCAGTAAGTATCATAGGCCAAAGGGTCCCGGGCCTTCAGCAGATGGAGTTCTTTCCTAGTGAGGACATACTCTTCATACGGGATGTCTCCCATGGGTAAGCCCGAAATTTCATACATTTCGTGAAGGGCAAAACCCAATTCGCCTCGAGGGCAAAAAATTGTACAAGTATCAGGATTGTACAATTCTAGTAGAGCAAAAAAATAGAATCTGCTAGCAGGAATACCGTGCTGAACAGCCCTGATAGTACGTTGTAGCCCTGCATAATGAAGTTCATCTTTGAAAATTTTCAGGAAAAAGTCAGTCAAGACTGCCCACTCTCCTTTTGAAGAACAGTGAACCCATCCAGGGGGACGAAATCCTGAACAGGAAACTCCTCTTGTGCATTGGTGAATCGGTGCAGGAAAGTCTGTGCGATTATGGGAACCTCGCCTCTGGGGAGGTCATGTTTAAGCAGTTCCGGAAGCAATCTACAAAAGTGTTTTCCAGTACTACGAGGAAAAGCACCTTGAGTATTGAAACCCCCCAAAAAGATGCGGTCTTACGGCCTGTTTATGTGCCAGTCCATTCGTCTGGGTACGGAAAGGGATTGAAAGAATAAGAACGGATAAGACCTCTCCATATTGGGAAGAAACAAGTAGCGACCTTCAACTTGACGAAGCCACTTATAATCTCCATCTTCCAAACCGCTATCGGGCACCGAAACGTGGTCCCCAAACAGAAAGGCGGGTTTGCGTAGTGGAGACCGATCATCTCCTTCGATAGGTGCATTAGTTATTAGTTCTGGTAATGTTGAGCGAGAAGGATGGAGAATTTTATCTTCTCTCTCTTGGCTATCTGATGCTGTACAATATGGAAAGACATGACCAAATCTGAACTCTTTCTTCCCATCATAGCCATCAGAGTATCCGAAATAATGATCCTTTGGCCAAGGATTCAAGGCATAATCGACTGCAAGAAACATTCAGATTCAAGATACGAATATCTCTGAGAAAGGGACTACCTTTCGAAAGTTATTTTTTATTACCTCCAATCAAGGGCTCCTGCCGAACCACTATTGAACTAGAGGTTGCTTGAGAATCTTGATGACCACTGGTAGCCGCATCGGAGGAAGAAGCTTTCTTCAGCATTTTTTGCAGATTGAGCAAATCCTTCATACAGAGAATCGAAAGTTAAAGGAAGTTAAAGACGAGAAGTCTAAGAAACTCTAACGAAAACCTCGGATTTCAAATTTCTTGAGATAAGAGTAGACTCTCTCATAAAGTGAAGATTATATAGCAGATGATTTGATGGCCGAGATCTCTGGATAGACGTGATATCTGGCCCGAATCTCGTGAGTACCTTTTCATTTAATGCGGCTCAGAGAACGTCTCAATTCTTACGCCGTAGAAAGCAACCGCCTTCCGGCCTTTCCGCAACCAAAAAGTAAAAGTTCACGTCCCTAATACAGAGTCGTGATCCTTTAGAAATTTTAGTTTGCAGCCCTAACACAGAATCGCTTTCTTCTCCAAAAAAGTGAAAGTTCGCGTCCCTAATACAGAGTCGCGTTCCCTATGGAATTTCAGTTTGCGACCCTAACACAGAGTCATTTTCTGCTACCAAATGAAAGTTCGTGATCCTAATACAGAGTCGTGTTCCTTCCAAAGCGAAAGTTTGCGACCCTAACACAGAGTCGTCTCTTTGCGATCCTAACACAGAATCGTGTGCAGCAAATTGTGACACTAATACAGAGTCACATTCTCCTTCAAAGGCAGTAAATTGCGATACAGAGTCACATTTTTCTTCAAATACAGCAAGATCACAGCGCTAACACAGAGTCGTGTTTCTTTCAAAATGAGAGTTCGAGATATTGAGACAGAGTCATGCTGCCCTCAATTGAAGAAAATTCTAATACATAATTGTACTCTCAGATGGAGATTCTAATACATAACGTTATATCCAAAGTATTCCAAAACTCCTCAAAGAATCATGAGAGTTTTGAAAACTTTGGAGGGGGTTTTGTTGGCAGAAAATTTTGGTATACAAAGCCTATCCGCGAATTTAGAGTTGGATATCCACAACTCAGCGGATCCGCGAACCTAAAGATTGAGGTTCGCAACCCAGTGACGACAGAACAGGTTCGCGACTGTAAAACTGAGATTCGCGATACTACCCATAGCTTTCAGGTAGGGGTTTAATACAAAGTCACCCGACCCGAGTAAGAGAGTTGCCACCTTAGATCGTGAAGCTAACTGCCAAACAAATGCAGCAACATTATTTTGATCGTGGGAGCAACCACCTAACGAATATGACAGCACTTCTCGAGTAGTGGAAACTAACGGTCAAGCAAATAAGGCGGGACGTTACCCTAAAACCCCTATAAAAGGCGGGGGAGCGAAAGAGAACATGGCAAGAGATGGAGACGAAGAGACAGAGAGATCAATCATTTTCTTCTTGAATTACCCCCTTATGACCAAGAGTCAAGAGCCTTTCTTTTCTCAGCCAACTGAGAGAGATTGTGCGGAGTGTCAACGGAGAGCAGGATCGTCCTCCACAGCTACCTTAGAACCCAGCTTTAAACAAAAGGTAAATCTATTTTTCTCATCTTCTGTAAACGGGAAACCGTTGAATTGTAATTCTTTATTGAAAAAACTTCAATAGAGTTTCATTTGCAATTTTTATGGCGAACAAAGAGGATTCAAACAGATCCACCATCTAAAGTATCCTATGCCCGCGTAGGCAAATAATATTATAATATTTAAGCTTCCCACATCGAACAAAATGTATGGAATTGTATTTTCTTTTTTTAATTCATATCTTTCAAGCACTCGAATATCCAAAACTCAAGCAATATACTATAAAAAAAATTATGGTGAAAAAGATATTTTGAAGCCCCTCTTTCATCCCCTACCACTAGAATAATAGAATATTCTAAAGTTGAGCGTTATATTCTATGAAAAATAATGAGATTTTGGTAACGTCCTCCATCAAGCCCTAGAATATCCAAAGTTTGAAGCTATATTCTATCTTGTCTTGATTAATATGTTGACACATATCATATAAATATTAATGTAACCTTGTTGCGTATTTGAGATTCAGAGTCACGTGGCATGCATGTGGTTAGATGTGGCAATAAGATTGGTGGTATGATGCACCACGTTTTAATATAATAATTAGACAAAAAGTAGGTATAATTGTTAGCATAACTGGTGAAGACATTAAATGTTGAGATTTGATTAGGAATTTGTTAATACTTGACTAGATTTAATTACTAATTTAATATTATTTTATTTTATTTTGTTTGTTCATGGTGTAAATAGATTTTTCTACCCATTGATTGTATGATAATAATGTATTAAGGAAGAGAGAAATGTTTTGAGAAGATTTGTTTATTTCAAATCTTTTCTATAATGATTCATTTGGTGTACGGTTCAAAGCTTATCGTTTTTTATTTTATTCTAAATAGTCAATTTTCCATCACAATCTTTCAAATGATAACAGAGCTCAAGAGTCCATCTCCATCTTCAATCTCTTGATTTTGTTTTTTTAATTTGGAAAAAAAATTATTTCTTTAAAAAGAAAAAAAATCAAAGAAAGTAAACATATCAGGAAAAAAAAAAAAAAAAACAGCGATAAGAAAATAAAACAAAAACAAATTCACTACATCTTCATCGTCGATTCCAACCAACAGCAGCAACAAGAGCCGCCCACTGTTGGCCATCGGTTGATCTCCCCCCAAATATCGTCGACGTCGCTCACATCGGCTTCATCATGATCACCACCTCAGATCTGATTTGATTGGATCCGTACCTAATTGAATCCGAGTCAAATTCCAACTCCTCAACTCCTCAATAAATATTCGACTTCACCTCAATCGACATCAACCCATTAGTTTCGAGTAGTCGATTTTTGACAACTTTTGGGTCGTCGTTCTTCTTTGATCGTAATTGCGAAGACGAGTGAATTTGGATCCGACTCGGGTTCAACCCGAGTCCCTTGAGTCTAATCCGCATAGAAAGCGGATCCGGTTCCATTCGGATCTTGAACATAACCCAGAAATAAAATCTACTTTTGGGTGCTGCAATGGGAGTTTCTAGAGAGGCACACCATTTTTCCTAATGAGCCCATTTAAAAACTTCTTAAATATTACAAACTTGTCATTGAATTTTTGGGACTAGAATATCCATATTTTCAATCTCTCTTCTCATTCTCTTCTCAAACTGCAGCTCAGTTCACCAAAAAAAAAATCCCAAAACCCACAATTATTCCATCAAATCTTTTCATATATTAAATTATCTCTCAAATTAAATTCAAAAATTAACTCTATTAAGCCTTTACTTACTAAAAAACCCTAAAAACAGTGCGATTGATAAAAGTAATGAACCCAAAAAAACTCACAGTTCGAACTGACAGTCCAGACAGTTTTAATCCATCCGGACTGGTAGTTCGGACAATGAACAACTGTCCGGACTGGCAGTCCGGATGATAAGGTACACGTCCGGACTGCCAGTTCGAACAACTTTCCATTGTCCGGACGGCCCAATATCCGTCCGGACTGGCAGTCCGGACAGTGGACTGCTATCCGAACTTACAGTCTGGACGAAGTTCTTTTTCGTCCGGATTGCCAGTCCGGACAGCAGTCCACACCATCACTAGAGAGGGTCCTGTCACAAAATTTTAAATAAGGCTTTCTATAGGGAATTATCTCCACCTTTGGATGATAATACAAAGCCAACCCAAAATAAATAAGAAAATTTTGAATTCATTTTAAAGTCTTTTGGATACTATAAAACACAAATACAGATTCGGATACGAATACTGATACATATATAAAATACATACACTAAAATTATTTCAAGTCATACTAAAAACCTTCAAGTCACACCAATAATATCGCAGAGTGAAGGAGATATTTTCCTTAATTAAACTTTCGAGTCATAATAATAATCATAAAAAAAATAAATACAAAAGATGTTCATCGTAAGGTTTACGATGATTACAAAACACGAAACATTTGCACTTCATTGCCCCTAAACTTTATACATGATTTATTGTCTTTGTGTCTTTCTAGGGGGTGACGCCTAGTTCAAGTCGTTATGATAGTATCGGTGCTTCTGGCGTGACTTGTTCATCGGGTTGCACTCAAGCTATAATGACAAACACCATTACAACGCTAACCCTAAAAGAAAATGATCCAATGTCTATAAGTTTCTGAACATTTTGACACCACAATAGAGTACTAATATTCGATGAATCTTTGTGAACCTGCTAGATTCTCAGCAATAGGAGACTTCGCTAATATCGATACCTTAACCCCTATAAGTGGATAATCATAAACATTTAGCACAAAGCTACAAAAATATAAAAAAGAAAAATACTAAAATTCTAATTTTTGTATTAGTATGGACTTGTGTAATAGTTTTTTTTGTAGCGTTTGTTTTTATTGTACTAATTAGTCCGCTCTTAATAGCATACATAACTACTTTATATGTAACTTAACTGTTTCATTAATCGCTTTTTAATGAGACACAGGAGAACATATCCACCATTTATGCTAACAAAAATATATTACTACCTTCTTCAATTTGTTAGTTCATCCGTTCACCCTATATTATAAATGTAAACGTCATGTACAAAAAAGGAAGGAAAAAAAATCTAAACCTAAATTCTCCCTTTAAAACTATTCAAATTCCTCTTTGGATGTGATCCAACTCTTAGTCTATACAAATTTTTTGGATTGTTAACATTACAAACTTCTTGACATAGTTACGATTCTTACGAATTACTATAAGAGTGTTTTCAAATTGTAAAAATGAAAGTTTTTGCGAAGAATCACAATCTGTGCCAGTCATAAAACCTCAATTTCTCAGCTAAATTAAGAAAAACTGAACAAAAAAACGTTAACTTTTTACGAAGAAAACTGACCCGATCAAGAGGCTTGTCCCCAACGATGACAAACATCAGTTGATGCCTGAGCTTAACGACGTTCTCGATTAGGGTTCGGCGACTACCTTCTTCACCATCGTTTCTTGCTCATTCACCCATTCACAAATTTTTGAAGTTCTTTTCGATGGGATTTTTAGGATTTTGGCTCCGGCGGAGGCGGGCGACCAGGGTGGGGTTCGGCGACCTTTGCTCTAACCGGCTCTATAGAGGAGGAGAGGAGAGTTTAGAGAGGAGAGTTTAGGGTAGGGAAAGAGTTGGATTTAGCGGAGAAGTGAGGGAGAGAATGAAGGGAAGTGAGTGAGAGAAATGAAGGGAGGGTAATTTTAGTATTTTTGATATGCTCACTAAGAAAATCCCTCTCTTTTCAAAAGAGAGGATGAGCTCACTAGGAAAATGGTGTGCCCCTCTAGAAACTCCATGCTGCAATTCTTGAACCCGAATTAATAGCATTTTTGACTTGATCCACATCCTAAGATTCAGAATCCAAATCCATATTAAGTTTATTATGGGTTTAGTTAACAGCCAGACCCACCTCACTTGCTGTTCCTAATTCGTTAAGAATTAATTGATTATTTGAAGCCCATTTTAGCTCGATTCGGGTGTAATTCGAGATATATTTGAGCCATTGTGGACTTTGGGTATTTTCTTAACTATATGTGCTAAATTTTGGATTTTAAAGTTAATTATCTATTAAATTTATATTTTATGGTTAAAAATTCAACATCAATGGAGATATACAATAAATGGAGCGTGATGTATTTGATGGCTCAATTTAAAGTCCAAAAGGAAGAATACTTCTATAAGTAATCTAGATATAGATATATATTAGTAATTATCGTTCTTAACTAAGAGAGAAATAAATCTTTATGGAAATATTAATAAAGAGAATTACATAGAGAGGAGTATCAGGAGTTTGAAATTCATTGAATAAGCCATGGAGATCTAGATGCAAATGGAACATCGACTAATCATCTGTTGGATAAGAGTCCCTCCAATCATGTTTAGGAAGATAAGCAGATGAGCCTTACTCTCTTTCGCATGATGAAATCATAAAGTCGACCTTAACCTATGTCCATGGACAGACCCATATATGGTTGGGACGGTGGTGGTTCCGGTAGGGGGATGGATTGAACATATTTTAATTTTTGAAAATTTTTCAAGTCATTCTCTTCTAAATCCTCAATTTTATAATTCTGCCTCCTCCTAGTAAATTAATGAATGGCTCAATAATCGAGTGAAAATGATATCTCGTTTTTTGCTGAATAAAATATTTTTCTATTTTAAACTCTAAAAAAAAACAATGACAAAAATATCTACAGATGATAATTGCATTGTAATATCTTTAATTTGCATAGAAATTATAAAATAGAAATATTTATGATAGTACTATAATACCATATATTTATATGTGAGTTATAAAAGAGAAACATGATAATATTTAGATTGGGGGCTCTGCTCCTGCACCCATGGTAGGAGCGCTTCCCTCCCTGCATACTTAACGAATTGTTTGGACAGCTCATCTCCTAAATAACTATATGATGTGATAAATTACTGTAAGCGCACAGTATCGATGTAGCACTGTATAGGTCGTCCCATAGGGATCTAACGTGTTTTTGCAATTCTTACAAATTCTACAGTCTAGCGAATTAATAAAGGATTCTAGGTTGAAGTTTGGTTGTTCTAATTAGCTTAGGATCTAGAATTCATTAGTTTCCAACCATATATTTACTTCTATTATCTTCTTCTTTCATAAAAAGTGATCTTTTAGTTTAATGTTTATTTAAAGTGCACTAAGTATGAGCTATCAAGTGGTGTGTAAGAATAACTCATCAAAGATACTACTTTTCATAAAAATAAACTAAATCATTAGATAAATCTATGATAAAGATGAAAACCAATAACTCCAAACTCTAACTAAGTATAGGCTATTAAGAAATTTAACTCAAGTATAACCTATCAAAGTATTAATCTACGAGTTCTTGTATTTTAATCTTTTCATGGAAAAATCATATCTTTATTTATTTTAATTAGGAAGAAAAATACTAGAGAGCAATTACATGGTGGATTCTAGTTTCATCTACATCCTAGAGCTAAACTAAATTAGCTACACATGATTCTAGAAAGAAATTAAATCTAATCTAGAAAGCGAATAAATCTATACTAGAAAGCAATTAAAAAAAAATAAAGAATTAAAAGTAATGGCTTACATCTGGAGTACGGTATTGTGGCCGTCACCCCTTCAGTAAAATCCTAATTTTATTAAATTAAAAACGAGTACAAAACTTACAGGATTCTTTTATAATACAAGGATACAGCCAATATATAGGTTTCGGAAAACCAAACCCAATTATAATACAATTGTGAAACTACAAGATTAAAACGAAGCCACGGGAGAAAACTCAGAAGAATTGGGGCCCACATGTCCGCTAATTAGTGGTAAATACCTCTAATTAGCGGTAAAAATAAAGATTTAATTTTTTATTTTATTTATTCTCGATTATTTTCTCCTTTTGAGTTTATTTTGATGTCTGTATTACACTTTGACTCTCTGCAGCATCGTGGTCTCGTAGTCTCGCCCACTTTAGAAACTTTTCAGTCTTTTATTTCCTACTACAACTCTGATTTCATGTCGTCTCCTTGTACGAATAAAATTCCTGAAAAATACATTAAAAATACCCGAGTAGCATTATTTATATACAAAAATAGGTAATATGAAGGCTATAAATATGCAATATATGACACTCATCACACCCCCACACCTATCTTTTGTTAGTCCTCGAGCAAAATCGAAACCTAAAAAGAAAAAGAAAAATCCTAATTCACGTTCGCAGGAATCACGATTGCACTTAGCACGTGCAACAAATCTTTAAATCCCTTGGTTACCCTTGTGGACGAGTTGTGTCTCGTGAGGGTTTGCAGTAAATATACCCACAAAATTTATGAAGAAAATAGATTAAGCAATAAAGAAAAGAAAAATAAGGATAACCAAAAATTAAGAAAAATAAAAATTTTATACAAAAGAAAGAAAAATCTTTTTTTATGGTATTTTCATCAGTTAATCTCACTAATATACAAACTCAAGAACGCATTTAGATTATCAATTTTCAAATCGAGCGTCATATCAGATACACTTATTATTTTAATCAAAAATTTAAATCCTATCTTTCAATACCCACTAATAGATAATCCATTGGCTCCTATACATTTACGTGCATGTGTGATAGTTTAGTGCGGCTTTGGACTCTAACTCTAACTCATGATTCATCTTCTCTCTCATAACAATTATTTTCTTCTTTTTTTACTTTTCTTTATTTTTAAGAATATTTCACATTTCATGTGAATACTCATGCTTGCTTAGGCGCAACGTACCCGATTACTCAGTTCATACTCTTTTCTTTTTCTTTTTCTCTTTTTTTTTAGAATATTTCACCTTCCATGTGAATATTTACACTTACCTAGGCGCAAAGTACCCGATTACTTGGATCATACTCTTTTCTTTTCACACTTGAGGCTATTGCCATAATACCAGGCGCACTCCATTATTTTATCACTCTCGAGACTATTGCCTTAATACTAGGCTCACCCCATTATTTTATTCTCACTTTTTTTTCTTTTTTTTTAAGAGAGAAAACTTATTCAATCGTTATCATCTTTATCTTTAACCTAATAAACTATTGTGAAGTGAAAAATAGATGTATACTTGCCTCAAAACTACTGTTAGCAATATTTATTTTTCGGATTTTAATCTTTTTCATAAAATTCAAAGTGTATCGTCTAATCTACTCTCCTATCCAATTTCAAATCAAAATTTGTTCCTTTATCTATAACTAGTTTGATTTATTGATAAAAACATAAAAAAAAATTATTTTTTTCAATTTTTTCAGTTAGTTACCCTAAAAACTACCCAAAGTGTAAAATAAAGAAATCTAACAATCTAAAAATAAAATAAAATAAATCCTAAAAATAAAAATAAAATCCCAAAAAATAAAAATCTTCTAATCCACTCCCCCACACCTAAACTTGTGTATGCCCTCATACGCAAATCAAGTGTGGTAAAATAAATATGAAAACTATTATACAAATACTATACAAATAATGAGAGTCGTAAAAATTACGATATCAATATCATCACCCTATCAACGCATGGAAAGCGGTTACAACCTCTCGATCACTTCCCACTTTCATAATGTGTGCGTTTTAAACGTGAAGTGGGTGCATTATTATATCTCATCAACCTACTGTAGGTCACAAAATTACCTGTTTGTACCTTATGCCGCCCTTACTTTTTCTTTGTCCAAATGTAAGTATTAACAATTGGGTTAAAGAATTCTTTATTATAAACCTGCCAATCATCGTTAGTAATAAGCATATATGTAGAAATATCGTGAGGTGAGAAGAGTGCTATAGGATCAAGTGAATGTGGTGGTGGCTCTTCTAACTCACGAAGTAGTACGAGCTCTTCTGCAAACAAATCCTCAAAAGTTTGCTCATAAATCAATGGCACACTTGCACAAGTATCATCATACATAGAATCAGTATGTGCTAATTCATCTAATAATATGAGCTCTTATTTGAACATTTGCTCAAATGAGGGTTCATTATCAGTGCAAGAGGTCAAATGAGATTACAAACTGTGAATTATGTTGACCTCAATGAGGGAGCTCGTTGTGTACTCATCCATATTGAATATATTCAATGCCACAGTCATATTCCCAAACGATAACTTCATGAAGTCACTCCTGCAATCAATTAATGCATTTGATGTTGCAAGGAATGGTCTATTCAAGATAATGGAAATTTGATTTCGTGAATTGGAGATCGGCTCAGTTTCTATGACAATGAAGTCTACAGGAAAGATAAACTCGCCGATCTTAATGAGCACATCTTCAACCATACCAAGTGGTCTCTTGATTGAACGATCAATTAGATGTAATGTGACCTTGGTAGGTTGAAGTTTTCCTAACCCCAAATGCTGATAAACATTATAAGGAAGTAAATTGACACTTGCCTCTAAATCAAGCAACACCCTATCAAATGTAGTATTCCCAATAGTGCATGAGATTGTAGAGGAACCTGAATCTTTGTACTTGATAGGCAAGGAGTTAGAGAGGATTTGCGATATATTTGCAGTAATAAAAACTTTCTCAGGAACGTTTCTTACTCGTTCCTTAGTACACAAATTCTTAAGAAACTTAACATAAGTAGGAACCTGTTGTATAATGTTAAGGAGTGAAATATTAACCTTCACCTGCTGAAATATTTTAAGAATCTTTTCTACTTGCAGTGAAGGCTTCCTAAGTCGATTGGGATATGGTGTTTTCGGTTTAGAAACATGTTCTTCCAAATAATCATGTGACAATGATGGAAGTGATGGAAATAGTCGTGGAGAAAGGGGTGGAAGAGATGGTGTAGCCTGCGAGATAATAGGAGTGGGATCAGGGGGCATGACTACATTATTGTCCACTTGCTTGCCAGATCTAACCGTGTGAATGACATTGTATTGGTGAACATGTGACTAATTGGAGTTTGAGGAACTGGCATTAGGGTTCGTTATGGATTGATTTGGAAAGGTACCATGACCACGTTCACTCATTTGACTCGCTAATTCTCTAACTTGCTACTCTATATTCTTAATAGATTGAGAGTTCACGAGCAGTTGTTGACCTGTACTTTGAATGAAATCAGCTGACACTTTTATAAGATTTTGTATGTGTGTGTCAAGGTTGGACATATGCGTGTCAAAGTTGGAATGAGACTTGAGAAAATTTTCAACGTACTTCTCAAGTGACTGAAGTTACTTTTCTTGTTCATTATTAGACCCATGATGTGGATGTGAGTGGTTTTGTGCAGGTGGTCTATTCTGGTTGTTCCCATAATTTGATACATTTGGGTGTTGATAAGCACCCACATTTGGTTTTGGGAACTGACCATTGGCTGGAGGCTGCATGTTATGGTTAGGACCCCCTGATATTACCCTTGACCCCATGATAGATTTGGATGGTTTCTCCAGCCAGAATTGTATGTAGGAGTGTAAGGATTGTTCATGGGTTGTTGATACAAGCGTTAGCCTGTTCAAGTGTGGGACCCATGAGATTCATTAATAATGAACACTCCTCCATAACATAATTCGGAGTTCCACAATTAAACCATATGAGAACTTGAATTTGATTTACCTGACCCATCGGTGGAGCACTAGGAGTCTTCAATGCCTCAATTCTCCTCATAAGAACTGCAATCTTAGTTTCAACAGCTATAGAGCTGTCAACGCTATGGATACCACCCTTATGCGCAGAAGTTGATGCACTGGATTTATCAGTGAGACTCTCTCACTGCATAGTTTTCCACGATAGGTCCTCAAGAAAGTTCCATACTTCATCCTCATTCTTTCTCATGAACTCCCCCTGACACGTGGACTCAAGAAGAGTTTTGGATGTGTAATCGAGTCCTTCGTATACGATTTGACACAACCGCCACTTTTCTATCACATGGTGGGAGTACTGACTTAAAAATCCTTGAACTGTTCCAAGTATTTCCAGAAGGGTTCTCCCGGCACTTGACCGAATTGATTGATTTGATTTTTAATCCTTGTCGTCTTATGCATGAGATAATACTTTTTGAGAAATACTGCAACGAATTCATCCCAAGTAGTGATTGAATCAGTAGGCATACTGTACAACCACTTCTTGGCATTATCCTTAAGTGCAAAGAGGATGAAGCGAAGCTTAATTGCGTCATCCGATAAGTGCTGCAGTTTAATCATTACGAATACTTCCTGAAATTCACTAATAAAGAAATATGTATCTTCTGAATCAAAACCAGTGATTTTAGAAAGTATACTAATGTACTGCGGCTTCAACTCATAGTGATTACCCGATGAGTGTGGAAGTTTTATGCATGATGAAAGTGATGTGCGTAACGGGTAACATCGATCCTGAAGGATCGGGATCGGTTGGTCCATCTTGGCTCCCATGAACAAATCTGATCTCACAACTCGACCAAATTGATTACGGGTACAATGTGGCATGAATCAGTGACCGTGAGTGTATGCGTGAATTTCCTAAAGTAATGCAAGAAGTGGGGTGTGGTGGAGATAAAAACGGTAGAATAGATATGATCAAATGAAAATGTGATTCCTACAGTGCCTAATATTTTTTTTGAATTTTTTTACAAAATCAGGGAACCAAAATACAGAACTGGAGAAAATTTGGGTTCAGCTTGTACCTGATGAGCTGCCAATTGGCGGGTTTGGCCACCAAATAGCAGCTAAACCAGAGAGGTTGAGTCTCTGGTTTCTGCTCTTAGTCCAGAGGCTTTTCTGATCCCTTTTGTCTTCTTGTATCTGCAATTTCTATTCTCTGCACACTCGACACATACTGTTAATACATAAAACTTTAGAAAAAGCAAGCAAAACACCATTGATCCCCGGTAACGACGCCAAAAACTTGATGTGATAAATTACTGCAAGCGCACAGTATTAGTATACCGATGTACAGATCATCCCACAGGGATCTAAAGTGTTTTTGCAATTCTTACTAATTTTATAATCTAGCGGATTAACAATGGATTCTAGGTTGAAGTTTGGTTGTTCTAATTAGCTTAGGATCTAGAATCCACTAGTTTCTAACTATGTATTTATTTCTATTATCTTCTTCTTTCATAAAAAATGTGATCTTTTAGTTTAATCTTTATTTAAAATGCCCTAAGTATGAGCTATCAAGTGGTGTGCAAGTATAACTCATTAAAAATACTACTTTTCATAAAAATAAACTAAATCATTAGATAAATCTATAATAAAGATGAAAACCAATATCTCCAAATCCTAACTAAGCATAGGCTATCAAAAAATTTAACTCAAGTATAACCTATCAAAATATTAATCTACGAGTTCTTGTATTTTAATATTTTTATGAAAAAATCATATATTTATTTATTTTAATTAGGAAGAAAAATACTAGAGAGCAATTAGATGGTGGATTCTAGTTTCATCTACATCCTAGAGCTAAACTAAATTAGTTACACATGATTCTAGAAAGCAATTAAATCTAATCTAGAAAGCAAATAAATCTATACTAAAAAGCAATTAAAAAAAAGCAAATAAAGAATTTAAAGCAATGTCTTAGCTCTAGAGCACGGTATTGTGGCCGTCACCCCTTCAGTAAAATCCTAATTTTATTAAATTAAAAATGAGTACAAAACTTACAGGATTATTTTAGAATACAAAGATACAACCAATATATAGATTTCGGAAAACCAAACCCAATTATAATACAATTGTGAAATTACAAGATTAAAACGAAGCCACGGGAGAAAACTCAGAAGAATTGGGGCCCACATGGCCGCTAATTAGCGGTAAAAATAAAGATTTAATTTTTTATTTTTTTCCTCTCGATTATTTTCTCCTTTTGAGTTTATTTTGATGACTGTATTGCACTTTGACTCTCTGCAGCATCGTGGTCTCGTAGTCTCGCCCACTTTAGAAACTTTTCAGAATTTTATTTCCTACTCCAACTCTGATTTCATACCGTCTCCTTGTACGAATAAAATTCCTGAAAAACACACTAAAAATACCCGAGTAGCATTATTTATATACAAAAATAGGTAATATGAAAACTATAAATATGCTATATATGACACTCATCACTATGTCCCTTAGTTCGAATGTTTAGATGTGTCCCTGCCTATATTTCATCAAGATAAAGTTGCATGACTTTTGTTGCTCCAGTCATAGATACCGATGGAAGAGGATCTTGGATGGTGAATAGAATCACAATTAAAACCTAATAGCAATAAATCTCACGAGGCAGTATAAGTGAAGGAGAAACTCTCAATTAATATCTCAAAGGAACAAGCAGTAATAACAAGTGTATTTAAGGTGTCTATATAAAAAGTCATCTTTGGTGGCGCCTCTAAATCTCAATATAGAGTGTAAATATATGTATATGTGTGTGTGTGTGTATAACAATTTGAACCGTTGGTTATAGTTTCCATGCTCTAAATAGGTGGTGTATAAAAAATTATGTGATTTATATATTTCTTCATGTTCGATCAAGAGTTCATAATTGTTTTATTGTCGAAAAAACATTCATTTTGTACTTATTAAATATACAATAAAAAATTATCAAAAATGCATGTTTTATTTTGTAAATAACTATTTTAGAACGTGGAGATCATAACTAAAGGTTCTGATTATCCACATTCACATTTTATGTTGAGATTTAAGGGCGAATACATAGGCAACCCTCTGTGGAGAAATCTTAGATATATACTTTTTCTATATAAATATATGAGAATAATGAAAATGAGTCGTCACTTTACACAAATTATTTAGATAGCGACAAAAAAATAGTGATCCCATTATTAGTTTTTAAAGTTAATTTTGGATGATGATATCAAACCCTTCGGTTCATTCATAACCAATTTTTAGGGTTTTATTTTTTATTTAATCTTTCATTATGTAGACAAAAAGTTAATAGTTTTTGGTGAATACAAAATTTGTATATATTTAATGAAAAGATAAATGAAATTCAAAATCTATAAAATTTGATTCTCAGGAAGCTAAAAGGGTGAAGATCATATATGTATATATATATATATATATATATATATATATATATATATATATATATATATATATATATATATATATATATATATATATATATATATGTATGAAAATAATGGCAATATACCGCCAATTCATGTAAGTTATCTGAGCTGTATTTTATTTCTACTATCATTAATAATTTTTTCAAAAATTTTCTCTTGAATTATGATCTCGACCCCGTAGGTTCACGTATACCCAATTTCTTGGATTTTAGTTTTGATTTGGTCTTTAATCAGTAAATACAAAATTAATTATTTTTAGTGAATAAATTTTTTTTATCCACTTGATAAATGACATATAGACTTCAAAACTCATAAAATTTGATAATAAAGAAGTTAAAGATATAAATATCATGATAAAAAATACAATATCCCATGTTTCGAGCTATTTGTATCCCTTTTTTAAGTCCGATCGCGCTAAATAGGATTATCGAAGTCAATTTTGGACACCGAAATAAACTTCGATGAGCTTAGGAATTTAGTACAAAGGGTAGCACAGATGCAACAAAGCATGACAATGATATTATAAAAGATATTGAAATACCACGAACAAGAGAGAACCGGAATGGTGAACCTCCTAAGGGCGACGAATAAAATATCAGCGGCATTTAAAAGGTCGCATGAGCAAGGAGTAAACCCATCAGCTAGGAGATTTGATGGTTCACCAGTAAAAAAGCAGATGATGCCAAAACGAGATTCATAAATCTGTAGCTATTGTCATAGGCTTGGACATACCCAGAAAGAGTGTAGAAGAGCCCAAGCGTTGTGTCTGGCATGTGGATCTGTCAGTCATCGAATAAGTGATTGCTCAAAGACTCAGCAATTGGTAGAATCGAAGATCCCGTTTTAGCCAAAGGCCAGTCTAATAATAATATTAACCCAGAGGATTTCAGGACCATATCAGAAAGGCCTTTGGAAACTCAACAACAATCCCATGCCAGTGCCCAAGAAGAAAGAGGACGGAGGCAAGCGTAAGTTACGCTGATGAATGTGGAGGAAGTTCAGATCACTGGAGGGGTCATAGCAGGTATGATTCTAGTCAGCAATATGTTGGTAACTGATTTATTTGATTCCAGAGTTTCACACTGTTTTATCTCCAGCACGTTATTTTTGCAATTCCACTGATTTTACTATCTTATCTGTGAGATGGACATTAGGACTTGGAACATTAGTATCATAATGGCCAATAAGGAGTGTAGATTATATCTCTTAAGTCACTAATAGTAGAGAATTTTATGACAACTTATTACTTATTAGTGGAGGAGGGTATGATGTTATCTTAGGCATAGATTGACTGAGCACCTTCCATACAGTAATAGGTTGTAGGAGAAGAAAAGTAATATACTGAGCACCTTCCATACAGTAATAGGTTGTAAGAGAAGAAAAGTAATATTCCAAGTTTTGATTGCCTAGACTTTGAATTTGTTAGTAGAAGCCAATATTTGAAACCAGATGACTCTAAGGTATTCTCAAAGGGAGTTCTATAAGTCATAAAAGTGAGAGAAGGAATGATCTCAGTAGTATTCGAGTCCTAAGATATGTTTCCTAAGGAGATACCTAGATTACCGCCCATAAAGGCAATAAGACTCACAATTGATATTATCGCTTGAGCTGAACTAGTTTATAGGTCACCTTATCGAATGAGAGTTGCAAAATTAAAACAAGTTAAGAGATAAGTAGATGAGTTATTGAAGTTGGGTTTTGTGAGACTTAGTATTTCACGTTGGAGAGCTCCAGTATTATTAATAGGAAAGAAAGATGGGAGTTAAAAATTGTGTATGAATTATAGAGATTTGAATGCAGTAACATTCAAGAATAAATATCCATTACTGAGGATAACTGATTTGTTTGATCAACTGGGAGGAGTAAGAGTATTCTCGAAAATAGATCTTCGTTCTAGATTCCATCAGGTAAGGGTCCGAACAAAAGATATTCTAAAAACTATATTTAGAACTAGATATGATCATTATGAATATTTTGTGATACTATTTGGAATGACTAAGGCTTTAGCAGTGTTTATGAATTTGATGAACCATGTTTTGCTCAATATTTAGATAAATTTGTGATAGCGTTTATTGATGATATATTAATCTACTCCAAGAATAGAAAAGAACTTGCTGAGCATTTGAAAATAGTTTTGCAGACTTCTAAATAGTAGACGTTATATGGAAAATTGAACAAATATAAAATTTGGTTGGATAAATTTGTTTTTCTAGTCATATAGTTTCTAGCGACAGTGTATCAGCTGACCCTAAGAAGATTGAACCATGATGGATTGACATGTGCCAAAATTAGTGTTGAAGATTTAGAATTTTCTAGGATGACTGGGTATTATTGAATATTTATATTGGACCTTGTAAGACTATATCACTTTAAATAAATAGACTAGAAAATGAGTGGAATGTTTCTGGAGGAAGAGTGTGGCAAGGTATTTGAAGAGTTAAAATGAAGGCCAACAATAACACCTGCATTACCTATTTCCAGATAACCCTGAAGAAGAATTATAGTGATATTTCAAGTCAGGTGTTATAACATGTGTTGACATAGAATGGAAAAGATTGAATTTGGATCTTTTCGTTAAGTTCCTTAAGAAAAAGAAAAATGATATCATGTTTGGATTGTTAGGAGATTGGGGGAGACATAAAAATTGTTGAATTACAATAATCGATATTGGTAGGCTTGACAGAGTAAGCATAGCTGGCGAGGTTAACTAGGCAAATTAGTTAGAAGATATATAACAACCTGCAGAAGAGTGAATGTAAGGATATAAATAGATTTTAGAAGGCTTAGAATTTTTGTAGAATCAATCAAGATGAAAGTAAGGATAAGAAATTGATAATGAACTATAATTAAAGAAGATAAATTTTTTCAAGCCACAACATGACGTTATATCTTATTACTCAATTTAGACTTATCTTTACAAATAATTATCTTATTCCATTACTTTTGTTGAACATTCCCATTTGATATTTTGTATTTTTCATCTTAATATTATCATAGTATGATTCATGTCTAGAACATTTTGTATATCACAAGTCTTATTGAGTCGGTAAGCCAATTGTAGAGATATATTCTCTACTGCCAGCAATTACAGTCGCTTGAAAAGATCGTTGTGTATGATTGAATTTTGTAACTACTTTTGAATTTATTTCTTATCTTGTATCCCTACCATTCATAGTTTTGTTATATCAGTATTGTAATAGTTTAGATTTATTTTTACTTCTAGAGTCCATTACAACATTTAATAGGACCTTGGGAGTGGACTTTATAAAAATATTTATCATATGTATCTTACACATTATTTAATCAGGATGGCGTGGCACTTCAAATTGGTAGCAGTTATTCCTAATTAAACTCTATCTTATTTTTGCGTTCCTTCAATCAAATAAAATTTCAAGAATAAATTAGAAATTTTGTCCACCCATCATCATTAAATGTCTACCAATTATCATTCCTTCCAAACATAAAAATCATTCATGATGTATTTTATGTATCATAATTGGGAAAGCGCTTGGGTAAAGTACATAGCAGTGAATCTATTAAAAGAGTAGTTGAGATCGGGTTTAAAATATTAGAAACAACCTGTAACAATTATTAACTGACGGGAGAATTCCTTGAAAAATCAATTAATACCATTAGTTCGTATTTCGTGGGATGTATAATCACTGAGAGGTTTCACTCGAGAACTAAGAAATAGATATCATGAAAAAGTACCCTTATCTTTTATCATGATCAGATACGCGGATTGAATTTCGAGAATAAAATTCTTTTGTTATGCGAGTAGGATTTAATATCCCAAAATTCGAACTATCTGTATCCCTCTTTTGAGTCTAATCACACCAAATATGGTTACCAAAATCAATTTTGGATACCGAAATAAATTTCGGTGGGTATAACTTAAAATCTGTAACTCCAAATGATATTTGGTCTTTGCGATAATTAGTTTTGTAATATTTAAAAATTTTAAAAATTTTCCTTATGAGACAGAAAAATACTTCCAAAATTACTAATTTAATAATATTAAAATTATCCTTCTAATTATTTCAAATTTTTGATTAATTTATTCCAGACATCGAAATGACAAACGGATAATTTTTTAGCATTCATTTCATTGAATACTACGCCCTACATTAAATTGGCAGTATTCGGAGAATGTTATACGGAACTAAAATTATTAAAATAAATAAATAATCAAATGAAATTCATTTTACCTGAGAGGAGGAGAGGGACGATTGCC